>PVIW01006478.1:0-86579 GCA_004026585.1 Noctilio leporinus
AGTGGAGAAAGTGGGCAGCCTTGTCTCGTTCCTGATCTTAGGGGGAAAGCTTTCAGTTTTTGTCCATTAAGTATGATGTTGGCTTCAGGTTTCTCATAGATGGCCTTTATGATGTTGAGGTATGCTCCTTCTATTCCCATTTTGCTGAGGGTTTTTATCATAAATGGTTGCTGCACTTTATCAAATGCTTTTTCAGCATTTATTGATATGATCATATGGTTTTTATCTTTCATGAATTCAGTGGATTTTTTTGTGTGTACTCAAAGGGGCATGCAGTCATCACCACAGTCAATTTTTCCGTGTTTTCATCACCCTAACCCTGAACCCTTCAGTTACCCATCCTGATTCTCGGTATTTTCAAGGATATGGAGTACTATACTAGGACCCAATTTTTCCAAGAGATACTGCTCTTCTGGCTTCCAGCTTCCACTAGCCACCTTGCTGGGATTCTTGTGAATGTAACCTGTCTTCTGTGATTGGCAAGAAGGGAGGGTTCTCTATGACAGTTCACAGTGTTGGGTAGACCTTGTGCGTGCTTTGTCCCCTAAAGCTCCCGAGTACCAGGTACCAGAAGTCGCATGTTCTGCTTACTTCTCAGAGCCTCCTTCTCACTTGGATTTGGCCTGATAATTCTTTACTCTTGCCAGGTTTTTGTTCCTTTTAAAATATTTCATCCAGCATTCTACATTGTCTTCAGTGAGAGAATCAAACCTGCCCTATTATGGGAAACAGCAAACAAATCAGTTTTCATGAATTTGAAGAAACCGGCTCAAATAAATAGTTTATGAAAACAAAATTTTAAAATCTCTATTCAATGTTTCTTCTTGGGGAATGATCCCAGAATAATATGACCATGTGTGTATTCAAATATTAGGGCCTCTAGACTATACACACAGAATTTCAGAGGTATCTTTTATTGCCCATATAAGTGAATAAATACATACACCTTATGTAAGAAAAGTGCAACTTTTTGTAATGAAACTCTCATGGCCATTTTTTTCATCAGGAACTTAATAACCAAATTATAGTTACAGTATAATTTAGTCAAGCTGGGTGGCCTTTTAAAAATCTTTAAAAATATTATTAAATATTTCCACCTTAAAAGAAAAAAGTGCTACAAGATATGAAACAGGCAAAAGCCAGACAAGGGACAGCTCTGTCACCAGCATGAGTAATAAAAAGGAGACTGTGTGTGTACAATGGAGTATTGTCCTGCCTGCCTGGGAGATTCTGACCAGTTCTTAACCACTGTATCACATGCAAGACCACCAGCATGGACAGCCCACAAGGTCCCTGCTGTTAGCCCAAATGAGTGGGCCAGGCAAGGGGTTGATGAAATTTGTACACAAGTCCAGCGTAAGTGACAGTAGCTTTTAGGTTCTAAATTGAGCACTGAACCCTACCTATAACATAAACCTTTTTTTAAGGTGGCAGCTCCTGGCTACTCACCCATAATCCTCTCTGCTACTCTGATCTCTCAAGCTTCTCATAGTGTTGGCACACACTCTCATTTTAAAAGAAATGCAAACATAGGTGATCCAGGTGGGTCTTTTGGTTCTTAGAAAAAGAACTATTTTGATGCTATTAGGGTATTTTTTTAACTTGGGAACAAAATCAGGGGATTTTATTTCCATTGTTTATCTCAGTATGGATATACCAACGCATTGCAACTACTGACCATGCCTTCACTAGCCATGAAAACTTAATAGTGCTAGTTTGTGTTTATGTGTAGTTTTGTACATTTCCAAATGTTCTTTCATCTCTCTCCTTACCATCAGGTTGATTGTAATATTAACCAGAGAGTTGATCACTCAACTAACTAGTTGGAAGAACCAGCTCTTGAACCCCAGCCTCCTAACATCTTCATTCTAAATCACCAACAGTAAAAACTCCACTCCTGAGCCTGAATCATATGAACATTTAAGATAAACAAAAAGCTCTTTTGTTCTTATTTGATGCAAAAATTCTTTATAACAAAGGTTCGTGTACAATTAATTATAATTTCTCAAACATCTGCGAGAAAACCCTGCCTTTTTAGTGAAGGACCAATTTGGTGGAAATTAAGGGAAGGAGAAATGTATTCTTTGTGTAAGGAAATGATCCTGCTTACTTATTTTATGGGATAAAATTAACCAGAGAAAAAGCTCATTGCAATAAGCAGAATGTCATTGTAATGCTGTGAAGCTCTGTTGTAACATGCGGTGGAATTATAAGAGGTGCTGTGAATTTTATTTTCTCATAGTTGGGGGTAGAAATTGTGGGGGAGGGTGTATGTGTGTGTAGCAGGCCCATCCCCCTCAGTGATGTGGGACCACTGACAAAGGAGTTGAGAGCTCAGCCGGGGCTGGAACCTCGGATCTGTTTGGGAAACAAGTGAGAATTCTTGGCTCTGATCTTCCAGTCACCAGCAGAGCCAAGTGGTAGAGGTGACAGAAGTCAGGATTCACCAGCCTACCCGGGGAACAGCCGCTCTCTGGACTAACCATGTGAGTCCATCAAGGTCATGGGCGGAAATAGTTCATGTTATGGAGTGGTTTCTCAGGCACTGTGGCCTTTTCCTTTGGTTTTGTTTCCCAGTATTTCCTCCTCCCTCTCCCCCTGTTTCCCCTTCCTCTCCCCACCTCTTCCCTCTCCCCACCTCTTCCCTCTCCCCATCCTGTCTCATTCCTCCTCCCCCCTTCCCCCTTCTTCCCCATCCCTCCTCCTCCCTCTCCTCCCCCTTTTTCCTCCTTTCCTCCCCCTCCTCTCCTTCCCCCTCCTCCCCATTCCTCTCCCTTCCTCTCTCCCCCTCCTTAATTTCTGAAAATGAAAGACTAAAATCCAGTCTTTATTATTTTCAGAGAGAGGCAGAAAGGGAGAGAAACATCAATGTATGGTTGCCTTTCACCTGCATTACATTTTTAATTATGAAAAATTGAGGACGTACAAAAATGGAGAGACTAATAGAATGAACCTTCAGAAATTCATCATTCAGCTTCAGTAATTATCAAGATTTTGCAACACTTATTTTCTCTGCTAGCTCCCATACTGCTTTCCTGTGCATTCCAATGTCTCTTCATGTTTTACTATTGATCATTCTTCTGGCCTGCCTTGGTGTTCACTAATCCTTTCCTTGGCTGTGCCAAATCTGAGGTTAAAGTACTCAGTCATTCATTTCAGTTTTCTATTTTTTAGTTCTAGAATTTTCCTTGGTTATTTTTAATACAACTTTTAATTGTCTGTTAAATTTTTCTATTATGTAAGTCTCTCAAACATACTTATGACAGTCATTTTAAAGTCTCTGTATGAGAACTGTAACATTTTAGCACCTGTAGGTCTGTTTCATTGTATTTCACTGTATTTTTTCTCTTGGTTTTCAGACATTCCTTGTCTTTTTGTGTTCCTGCTTATAATTTTATTGAATACAGGACACTGAATAGAAAAATTGAGGAGATAATTTAAGGTTCAGGTTGATGGTATCTTCCTTTAGGTAGAATTTCCCTTTTGCTTTTGGTATTCAAGGTGAAATCAAGGTGAAGAAGATCCTTAATCTTCTTCGTGAGGGCTGGTCTGTTTCTGGCTTACCACTGGGGGTCCAGGATGAAAGGCAGGGATGTTTGTTAGGGCTCCGTCTCATTCTTTCTGGGCTCCAAACCTCAAATTTCTGTGTCTCCATATCTGTGAGGCTACCCAAACCTCTGCTCAGCTGTTTAGCCGGTCGGCCTTTCCTTTCGAATCAGTAAAAGCAAAAGTAGCAACAAATGTCAAGGTCACCGTCTTGAGCCTCTGCTTTTTCAGCAGTCTCGACTTCCCAAGTCCTCTGCTTCCGTGTGTCGCTGACACCTTCCAGCCTAAAAGAAACTTATTTCATCTAACATTTCTTGTTTGGTCTGAAACAAGCTAACTCACCATTACTGAAAGGAGAGATTCTGAATAAGTTTAAATCGAATCTCAAGCATTACATTATTTCATCAGTTTGTATCTCAGAAAAATGGTGGACATTTCCTTAGGCAGTCCCAATGCAATTGCATGTTCAGATTTCCTAGATTATCTCAGAAATATCTTTTATATTTGCCTTGTTTCCATTAAAATGAACAACATCTACACATTTAGTTTTATCTCTTAAGTCTAATCTAGATAGTTCTCGTCCGCTACCATCTTTTCCTTTTCACACCATCGACCTTTTAAAGATCTGGGTCCAATGTCTACACATTTAGTTTTATCTCTTAAGTCTTTCTAATCTAGATAGTTCTCATCCGCTACCATCTTTTCCTTTTCACACCATCGACCTTTTAAAGATCTGGGTCAAGAGCCTGCCAAAGTTCCCATCTCTCAGATGTAGCTGGTTGCTTTTATTGGTTTCTCTATCATTTGTTTCTTCTATGATATGGAATTTAACTGTGTGGGCTTAATTAAATCCCATTTTCACCTTCTCCACTCCCTCCCTCTCCCCTACTCTTCCTTCCTCCTCCTCTTTCATCTTAAGGATGCTTTCTAGTTAGTGCAAAATTATTCCTATTGAGCGTATCATAGTTTGTAACGTGTGGTTGTCCCACTTGAGTGATGCTAGATTGATTATTGGGTTCATATAGTAACAACTTAATTAATTTATTGTAAAATTGTGCGTCATTCTTTGATCTACAGGTTTTATCCATGGAAACATTTTTCCTGGAACAATTATTTTTTTTCACAGGTTGCAAAGTTATTTTTCTAACTCCATCACCATCTCACATGTATCAGTCACCATTCATACAGTAGAGCTATGTGGTTACTCTGATACACAGTTCATATCAGCAAGTCAGGTTCTTTTACATTTATAATTGTGTTTTCAGTTGATTCTAAAAAAATCTGAACAATACATGGTTTTCCTTCCCAATACAGGCCAAAACGTGAAGCTAAGTGACCAGTAATGGCATCATGTAGGACAACCTCAGTGAGCCCAGTAACATTGGTCCTGCCAGCAGGTGTTTTCTCTTAGACCCTTTTAAGCTGGGATACTCTGGTTCCCTGGCACACTGCCTCCATGTAAAATGTGGCAGCAAGGTCTTGGTGCTTGTGGATCTGAGTGTGTGTGGCTTTTTTCTGCTTGTGTAAACACATTCCTTCCTGTGCCCTGGTCCACAGAGACGCCCAAGGCCAGCCTTCCAGTCAAGGTCTGGCCTTCTGGAGCATGTGATTGCTAGCCTTGTGCCTACGGAAGGACAGTGTCCATCACCCCAGTGAGTAGGATGCCTCATCCAGTGAGTCTGGTTTCACTTAGTTCACCTATGTCTTTGGGGCAACATTTCTGTTTGGGAATCTCGGAGCCAGCTCTGACTGCTGCACCCCAGGGCCCTCCAGGGCCCATGAAGCAACTCATAATGTTTTTTTTTCGCATCAGATCCTTGTTGTTCTCATTACCACCATCCTGCCTTGGGTCTCTTTCCCAATCTCCTTGATTTCCTATCCTGAGGCAGTATTCTCCCTGCCCGTCAGTGGTGCCTGGTGGCTACAAGCAGAAGTTCAGACTCTAGTTTTGCATTTATGTCTGTGTGGCCAGGCCTCCAACACATCTCTCCATGTGCCTCCTCTGCCTGCCAGAGCAGTGCACTCTGTGCTCAGCCTCTTGTCCCTTCCTGTGCCCCACACACTTGTCCACGTGGCCCTTTAGTCTGGGCTGGCACTGCTGCCCCACATGCTTCTCACTGAGCCCCTCCCTGCTGTTGGGACACCTACAGTCTGTGTCATGACTGGCAGCTCCCTGTATCATTGATTTGTCCGGTGTCTGTGACTAAAGTGCATGTTATCGAAGGGCAGGGACTCCCTCGACTGCTGTCCCTTCCCGCATGGGGCATAGAACCTGTCACCCCATAGGTGCACCTTGCCCTCTCCTCTTCCTCCCACCCCTGTGTTACCCAGTCATCGCTGTCCTCACGCCCCCCTGACACCCCCTCTGGTTCAGGCTCTCAGCCAGCCCTCATCGTGGATAGTCATGTGATTGAAGACGACTCGTAGGCCCTCCTGTCACTTCATCACTGTCACACATGGTCAACTTGATGAAAGCCCTGCCCTCAGTGGAGCTCCTCCCAGCAGGAAAGAGCTGCACTGATTGTCACTGGGCTGCTTTTCCAGCAAGTGGTCATGATTCTCCCCCACATCAGCTGCGAGGCCACCAGCCATGGCCTGACACACAGTCAGCCCTCCTGCCAGGGCTCTGCGAAGGCTCGCTCTCCCTCGTCATCCTCTCCTGAGTGACCCCTTCTTTGTGTTTTAATGCCTTAAAGCAACCAGAGCAGGTACCTGCCATGGCATATTTATGCACCACTTTCTCTGCCATCACTCAGCCTTCTGCCGACTGACATGACGGACGTCCATTTAGTGGGATGACTATGAGTATAAAATTACTTTTGGCCCTTAAATTTAATAATGCTACATTTATAGCCGTTAAGTAAAATCTCAAATCCAGTTGTGCCTTTCAAGGAAATGTCCAGGAAAATTACCTTCTGATAACGGTGCCCTGGACTCAAGCCTTTTGTCCGGGGATCCCCAGAGTGTTCCCACGCAAGTAGATGGCAATACTCGTTCAGGGAAGCGTGGGGTGGGCTGACTGATCTCATGCAGACTCCGGCGCGGAGAGAATTCCAGGGCCCAGGTGTCTCCTTTGTTTCTCCCCTGCCCCTCCCGTTCCAGTTCCTTAGAAGAATGGCCAACCTTCTCCTATTGCCTGAAACACCACCTTCTCAAGTAGTGCTTTCCACATTCTCAAAAGCAGGCATGAAGAATCTCTGAATCACGTTTCACGGGGAAGAGTCGGGGCCCAGGGAGAGGGAATAGTTTGCAGATAGAGCACCTGTGTCTCTCCTGGCCAGCCTGCCTCATGGCTGTTAGGCAGTGGACAGAAATGTGGGGCCCGTGAGTTCATCCACAAAAACCAGCATGAGGAGTGCAGTCCGAGCTCTTCCTAAGTCATGACTCTAGGGTTCCGTTGATGGCGTCGATGGGCAGGCACCTGTGGTCAGGGGGTCGGGGCGGGGGCCCTGCTGGTGTGGAGAGTGGGAGGCACTTCCTCCTCCCCCCTCAGCCTGGCCCTCCCCACCCCTGGGAAGTGGGTGGCCTGTTTCCCTCCGGCAGGAAGCCCTCGTTGGTCCAGACAACTGTCGCAACCTCTCTCTCTCCCACTTCGTAACGCCTGTGTCGTTTTCTCAGTGCAAGCCAGCAAACTGAATGGAGCACTACCATGTACTAAGCCAGGCCTCTGTCGGGCACTGAGTCAGTGCTCTGTTTTGTGATGTTTTTAAGCCATTCTGTGAATACTTGTCTTGTGTCCAATGGGATTATTGGGCTTTGAGGAACACACACACACACACACATGCACACACTGCAGTGTGTCCCAGCTCCAGGAACAACCCTGCATGTGTAGCAGGAGCCCTGAGAGCATTGGATGTGGAGCATAGGAGGCCACACTGCACTTTTGTTGAATCAAACACAATACTTCCTCGTGGATTCAAATCGCAGCAATATTGGGTCTGAAGCACAGTCCCACATCTTCCTTCTTTGGACCACTACAGCACCCTCCGCAATTCTATCACGGGTGAAGGAGGTCACATGTGTCTCAAGTCCCTCCCACATGCAGGACATGGAAGCAAACACAGACGTGGCGCCGGAATCAGAAATTCTATAATCCAGTGAGGTGATCAACACCTCAGGGCCTCTCAGAAAGGAGGACAGTGAGGAGCTCTACACCTGCCATTCAAAAGGCCTCCAGGTAGAAGGAGGGCAGGGCCACGTCTGGAAGCTTCCGTCCGTTGACTTCACAGATAGATACAGAGGCCCCTCTGCCCACGGCTGTCCTGGGTGCTGGAGCTCCAGGCAGAGCTTGGAGGATGAGATGAGCCCCTGGTGGAGCCCTGCCTCCCCGGTGTAAATGTGGAGTCCAAACTGGTCTCTCTCCTCCAGCGTTCGTTAGGGAAGCAGGCCAGGACAGCCTTTCCTCCCTGATGCAAAGTCGTGCTGGGGAGCAGGGGACCGTCACCAGCCTGTGCCCCTCAGGATCACCCATGTCCTCTCCAGAGCTCATGTGCAGGCCCAGCCAGGGTGGCCTCGGGGTCTCTGGCCCCCTGCTGAAATGCCAGCCGCACGGGAGGGGAGCCCTTGACCCCATTTGTCATTTGCTTTCTTCCAGGCTCTTCTTCCCCGGAAGCCACCCTGTCAGAGGTGTGCAGGTAATGAAAGTTGGCAAGTTGCAGTTACATCAAGGCATGTTTCCGCAGGCCATGAAGAACCTGAGGCTGGTGAGTGTGCCACCCGTGTGTTGCCCGCCTGGGCCGCCCTTTCCTGGCTGTGGCTGCGCCCCTGCCTAGTGGTTTTAGCAGGTCTGCACAGAAAAATAATGTGGAGGACATTTCCCAAGTATACGGTGTACCCAACCCAGGCATGCCTGCAAGTAAGTGTCTTATATATAAGTGATCATTCATGTTTATGTGGGACCAGAAAGTACATTAGTGCTCATACATGCATGGTGTGATCTGGTCCCCATGGCTGATGACAACCAGTGAGGTCAGTGGGCCAGGCATTTTGATTCCCCTTTGAAAATCAAAGGAGCTGAGACTTGCAGACATTCAAGCTTGCCTACATTTAGAGACAGAGCCAGGTCTAGTTTGTGCCGTTTGCTTCAGCATGTGTTGATTAAATACTCCCGCATAAGACCTAGCGTTGACCTTACAATTTAGTGGGGGAGACAGGCATGTGAGCAAGTCATTAAACCCAAGCTGGAGGCCAAGGCTCTGCTCTTGCCCTCCAGGCCAGCCCAGTGAGATAATGAGGCTCTGGTGACACTCAGGGGACAGAAGTCCCGTCTGGCCTCCTGAGCTCCTGATGCCAACTCAGAGGAGAAATCTGAGCAGGTCAGAACCTCTTCCATTCCTCACATGAGGCTTTATCACAGCCGTTGCATGGCTGTTAGAGAAGGAGACATCCAGTATGATCAGGGGCGAAGCCAAAGTGGAAGGAGCCCAGACAGACATGTAGATACTCGTTACAGGATGATGCGGGCTGGGCGGACAGTACTAGCTGTCACCAGCCCATCATGTGATGCTCTCCCTGGTCCCAGTTCCATCTGTCTTCCTCCAATCCTCCTCATGAGGCTGCCACACCTCCAGAAGCCTCCCTTGGTCATCATCATAGATCTTTCCTTCCTGGTACCAGAGATAAACCCAGACTGGGCCCCTGGTAGCTGCCAAATGGAAGATCTGGAGCAGCATCAGAATATCTGCCCTGAGACCTGGGGTGGGGTCATGGCCTTACCCCAGATGTCCTGCCTGGCTCTGCAAAAGTCACGGAGTCTCTCGCTTGGTTCTGAGGTTCAACCAAAATGCCACCGTGCCTCCCTGGCAGCGCTGTCTAGTAGAAAGAGCTCTTGGATTTACTAATTTTGTAATTTGAGGCATCTTTTAATCCTTTTGAAAATAATTTTCTTGTTTGAACAACGGGAAGAATCCCTGCTCCATAGAATTGTTTTGAGAAGTGGGTGAGGTGGTGAGAAAGTGTTTTGCCGAGTTGCTGCCGTCTGGGGACTTGGAAGGATGGTTGTTTCACAGGGACCCTCATTGTGACGGCTCCCAATCGCCTGGTCCTTTTAGTACTGTTTCAGGTTGGGGTTATCGGGCAGTGCCCCGTCGAATAATTAGGCTATATGACCACTCCAAGATGAGTGGGAATTCTTCAAGCGACCCTGATTCGAGTACCTTTCGCATCACAGACACTCAGGCCCCAGACGCAGCAAGTTCTATCAAATCTATCCTTGAATGAATGAATCTAGTCAGTGGACCAGATGTCCTCAGAACCTTTGGTGACCGTGCGCTAGCAGAGGGAGAGCCTGAACAGGCCCACCTCTTCACCAGCCCGTGTGACCTGTACGTCCAAGAGCAGATCAGTTTTGTTCTGTAGCAAGTCTCCCTTCCTGAGTTCTCTCAGTGCTCTGGTAGCCTGGAGAGGGGAAGGGGGAACTGCATTCTTTGCCTTTTGAAATGAATGTTCTCTTTAGATAGGCACCCCTAGATAATCTTCCTTGTCTTAGAAACTCTGGAAATAATGGGATGAAGTAGCTTCAATAAAGGTTTCAAAGGCTGAGCTTGATAACAGAACTCGGAAAAGCTTCGGAATCAGACATTTGTTACAGATTCCGTTAGGCCCCGCCCTCCTCTAGGAAAGGAACCCACTTAGCCCAGCTCCGATTTGGTTTCGGGTTCCGTCCTCACCGGACTCGGCTGAAATTCCTGTGATGGCTGCTCCAGGCCTGTCCCAGGTCCCTTCACGGTGCCTTCCCGCCGGCTTCTCCTGTCTCCATTCTGCTTTCTGGCCTTTTCGTTTATTCTCGGAAAAGGTCATTGGCCACCGATTGGACTTCTTGGCCCCGGAGAGCGAGAGTTCTCACCGGGCCACCTTGTCAGTGAGCTGGGTTCTCTCTGTGAGCCGGCCGCCGCCGGCGCCCTCGCGCGGGGCCAGGCCAGTGGCCTGCAGTCCAGCCTGATGAGCTGAAGTCCGGTCGGAAGAGGTCAGGCTTACTTCCCTTCAGTGACCGTTTGTCCGTTGCTTATTGTGCGCTGTAGTGAGTGTTTCATTTTCGTTGATTTCGTTGAAGCAGTTTACATTTTGAAAATCTAGTGTCTTTCTTGGTTCTGAACACGGAGCACAGTGGTTCTTAACCTTTTTGGTCATGTTGTTGTTTAGGAATCTGATGAAAACCACTGACTCACCAGAGAAAAATGTGTATTTGCTAGGGAAGGGGGCATCAGGGACCACCTGGGCCTCCCTGTAGCTTTCCTCTTGATGTGTAGCATCTCACCTGCGTGGTCAAGGGGGAGAGGGAGAATGGGAAGGCAGGCAGAAGTGGGGTGCCATGTTGTCACTACTGCCTTCAGCGAACTGGTCGAAAGTCCCTGGCTCTGACACTTAGGACCGTTTTCCTACCAACTTCCAAATATTTATTTCAAGAATAGGTTTCCAAACTAAAAGAGAGAAAAGAGGGGTCAGTAAAATGAAAGTGATTAGGTTAAATGAAAAGAAACTAGCAGAAATTTACCTACCAGTAAATGTGAGCTCAACAGTAACTAGGAACCAGGTGGGGAACCTGGACAGACGCCTTCACCTGGCAGGGACAAGGTGCCATCTCCCCTTTCTGCTGGAGCAGTGCCAGAAGAAGAGAGCTCAAACTGAAGGCCTGAAAAAAATTCAGAGTCTCAATAGAATACTCAGTGTACAGGCTGCAATTAAAAATCACTTACCGTAGCATGAACCAGGAAGATTTCAATTTCAAATAAAAAAGGCATGAATATATGCCAACTGCAAGTAACAGAGATGTTGGTATTACCTGGTAAAGATTTTAAAGCAGCTATCATCAGAATGCTTTGATGAGCAAGTACAAACACCCTCAAAACAAATGAAAAAGTTAAAAGTCTCAGCAAAGAAAGAGAAGATGTAAAGAAACAAATAGAAATTTAACAATTGCTAAATACAATTACAGAAAAAAGACTGGAGCTTAAAAACAGAATAGAGAAGACAGAGGGATGCTTAATGAATTTGAAGATAGAACAATAGAAGCTATCAGAAAAATAGGAAATTAAAAAACAAAAACAAAAACAAAAAATTGAACAGAGTCTTAGAACAAATAGCAGAAGATATAACAATGGAGTCCCAGAAGATGGAGTCCCAGAAGAAGAGGAACAGGATGGGGTGGAAAAAGTATTTGGAGAAATTAGGATGGAGGCATCCAAATTGGAAAGGAAGAAGTAAAAGTGATCTCTGTTGACAGATAACATCATCTTATATGTAGAAACCCCTAAAGATCACACACATACACACATACCTATGCACACACATACACACAGTGTTTAATAAACATTCAGTTTATTATCTTGATATTGCAAAATAAAAACATGCCAAAATTAGGTGCATTTCTATATACTGATAGTGAGCAATTGAAAAAGGAAATTGAAACAGTTCCAAATTACAAGAGTGTCTAGTCAAACAGAGTGAAATGCATTAAATTGACTTAACCAAGGAGATGAATTAGAGACTGAAAACTGTAAAACACTGATAAAAGATGAAGAAAAGCATAAAGAGAAGAACATCCATGTTCATGTTTGGAAGATTTAGCAGTGTTAAGATGTCAGTACCACTCAAAGCAATCTACAATTTGTGTTCAATCTCTATAAAAATCCCAGTCACTTTTTTCAGAAATAGAAAATTCCATACTCAAATTTATATGAAACCTCAAGGGACCCTAATGGCCAAAACAAATCTTGTAAAAGAAGAAGAAAGTTGGAAGCCTACGGCTTCCTGACTGCAAAATTTACTCCAAACCTACAGTAAATCAAAGCAGTGTGGTTGTGGCATAAAGATAGCCATATAAAACAATGAAATAGTCATGGTCAACAGAGAAAATTTCTAAAAGCAGCAAGAGAAATAGGGCATCTTGCATGTCGGGGAAAAACAATTCTAATTACAGTGGTTTTCTATCAGAAACCGTGGAGACCAGACAAAGGTGGCATGTTATAAGGACTGGAAGAAAACAGCTGTTATCCCAAAAACCTATATTCAGCAAAAAGATCCTCCAGGAATGACAGAAAACTAAGAGAAATTGTAACCAGTAGACCTATTGTAAAAGGATGGCTAAAGGAATTCTCTCAACAGAAGCAAAATGATTAAAGAAGGAATATTGTAACATGAGGAATGAAGAAAGAACATGGTATGCAAAAATAGGGTGAGTAAAATAGACTTTTGTTCTCTTGAGTTTCTAGATTGTTTGACAGATGAAGGAAAAACTATAACTCTCTGATGTGGTTTTAAATGTATGTAGTGGAGCCCAGACTGGTATGGCTCAGTTGGTTGGGTGTCGTTCCACAAAGCAGGGTGGGGTGGGGTGTCACAGGTTATATTCCTAGTCCATGCCTGGGTTTCGGGTTTAGTCGCTGGTGTGGTGCAAACGGGAGCCAACTGAGCCCTGTTTCCCTCTCCTTCAATGTCTCTCTGTCTCTCTCCCCCCGCCTCTCCCTCTCTCTCTAAAATCAATGAATATATCCCCAGAGAGGGTTTCAAAATGTAATCAAGAGAAAGGTGGGTGGAGTGGCTGTATTAATATCAGATAAAGTAGATTTCAGAACAAAGAAAATTTTACTAGAGACAGAGAAAGACACTATGTAATTGGAAAAGAAAGGTCAATCTACCAAGAAGGCATAGCCATCTTAAGTGTATAACCCCAAACAGTAGCAAACTGTAGGGGGAGAAAATGAAAGAACCGAAAGGAGAATTGGACAATAGACTGGTAGGTACAGCTATGGCTGGGACATCAACACCCCCCTCTCAGCAACTGATGGAACAGCTAGAGAGAAAACGAGCAGAAATGTGGAAGCCTTTAGCACACAATCAACCAGCAGGACCTCGCTGACATTTATAAAACACTCCATCCAACACAGGAGCGTACGCATTTCTTAAAGTACCCACAGAACAGTGCTGCCCATTGTAACATAGATCACATTCTGGGTCATAAAACAAGTCTCAGTAAATGAAAAAGGATTCAAGTCATAGACAGTAAAATTTATGACCATGGTCAAATTAAATTAGACATCAGTAACAATATTTCGGGGCGGCGGCGGGGGAGGGGGAGCAAATGGACACCTCCCATCTCTGTGTCTGGAATTTGGTTGGCCCTTAGAATTTATGAAGTCCAGTCCCTCATTCATTTGAGGAAACTGAGTCTCCCGGAGGAGACATGACTTCTTGAGGGCCTCTGAGGTGCTTGATAAATATTCGTTGGGTCGATTGATGAGTTGAACATAGCAACAAGACTGGCAACTCTCTCACTGGAATAGCCATGCCCACTGGAAGGAAGGGGACACAGACCTGAGCTCCCCAGGTCTGTAACCCACTCTCAGGTCCCCTGGGGTGCTCTGGTCCCCCTCCCACCTCTGTATACCCCAGCACCTTACATTTCCTTCACACAATCCTGCTGCCACTGTCCCCTGGCTGTCCCAGAGCTTTTCCTGGCAAAGCCAAGTCCCTCCGTGTTTAGTGACCAAGGTCATTTCGCCTTCCCGGAGGGCACATCCTTCCAGCAGACCCTACACAGACTTACTCAAGGTGAAGAGCAGAGTGGAGTCAGCAGGGGACCCGCTGCTGCTGCGATCAGGATGACTGTCAAAGGCCCTGGAACTTTCTGCCGCCCCTTGGGCCCAGTAATTGTAGCCCTGGTGCTGCTCACTGCGGTGTGGGTCTGGCTGCTGACATTTCCTTTCCAGGATGGCCCAGGCCCTCCCCTGCTGTGCTGCGCCCACTTTCATCCTGAGACAGGCAGAGGAAGGGAAACTTGGCTTGAATTTTTCCCTCTTGTACTCCAATTCCAGAGGGTCGTACCGTTGCACTGACTTCTTTTCCCTCTGATTTTATGTTCATGTTTAAATCATGCTTGAGGAAGTCATTTACTGGATCCCATGGTAGAGAGCACATGAGATCCTCTATAAGCTTAATATATCTGTATTAAAAAATTAATAAGAAAGCTGCATTGTTTGCAACTTAAAATCATAATTTGACTTAATTCATTTTACCTAATGTAGAACCACAATTCTTAAATTACTTTAAAAAAAAAATAGACATATGATGAGGTAGAAATCAGTCTGGGAACCCTCTCTTTATTGCTGAGTGAACTGGACCTGTCAGGTGGCAGACAATCTGTACTGCCATTCCTCATGTGACATTTGGAGGCAGCACATGGGCACGGCGGCCCCCTCAGAGGCTCCCAACGAGTGTTCTGTGGACGATTGTGCGCAGGCTTTTCTTAAATGCTACCATTAAAACAAAATTTTTTTTTAATGGGAAGAGATAAGCGTTTCCCAGCACAAGCCGGCTCCGATTTTATATTTCCTTAATCTGTTTTTATATACTGCTGCAGGAAATTAAACCAAAATGGTCTGCTCGGCTGTGCGCATGTGCGGCAGTTGGGAGGCGCTGGGAGGAGGGAGATGGAGCTCCGGGGAACAGTGCTCTGGTTTGTCATGGATTTATTGTGAACCTCTTTCTTTTCGGGGGGGACATGAGCCCTCCTCATTTTCCCTTTACGGAGAGCTGGCCTGGGCCCACAACCACATAAAGCGCTCCCCTGATGTCACGGAGAACTGTCGCTCCACCGACGTCCAGGCCCAGGTGGCATCCAGGCGAAGGACAGATGTCCTCCATGAGCAGGACCAAGTTTCAGCGTAGTGTGCACTCAACGTAATGCGTCATTGGCACACGCAGACAACCGTCCCTGACATGGTGTGCACACAACTAAGTCCTACTTCTTTCCTCCTCCTCGTCCTTCTACCTGCCCATCACTCAGAACATGACAGCGTTGAGTGGCTAAGCCTATCTGCGTTCCGTTTACCTTCCGGACAAATGATGGGGATACCCTATCTGTCCTCTGCCCCAGCTATGCTCCTTTCCCCCCTGCTTCTAGCCTCAGCATCTCAAGTCCTGTGCACACGCATCTGGGGGTTGCCCCCTGGCCCTTCTTCGTTTCTGGTTCTGTAGTCTCCTCCAAATACGGGCAGACAGAACACCTGCAGTGGCATCTTGACTAGAAAGACCCAGTGGCCCCTCAATGGGTCTCTGAAGTTACCTCCCTCCATGGTGGCCCCTCGTCACTACAGACTGTTTGAAGGTGGTGGCTGCTCAGGGTAGCCATGAAGCCAACCCGGGGCTGGGCCCTCAGGGCTGGTGCTCCCCTCACTCGGCTCCTTGGGGCAAACCTGAGGACGTTGAAGCAGGTCATCATGGTCCTTCCGTAAGGCAGTGGGCTTGGAGATGTGCAAGTGAGGCGTGGGGGGCCAGGCGGCACCCCCTTCCTGGCTGCAGCCCCCCAGTTCCCAGTGGCTGCAGCCCCGGGCGCCTCGTCTGGGAGAGGAAAATGTGTGACTCTGACATTGGAAGACATGCAGCTCAGCCCCAGCTTGTCTGAGTGACATGAAGATGACTGTCATTTAGCCCGAGTCAAGCCACCGAGAAGCACAGAACATCTTCCAGGTGAGCAACCTGCAGAAGCAGAACCAGGAGGGGAGAAGGCCGCTGGTGTGGAGTTCCCCTGAGCAGCAGGGCCTGGCCTTCCCCACAGGGACACCCGTGACAACAGGGACGTAGGGAGTCTACAAGCAGAGCCTGGTCTTCCTCTGGGCTCCGCATGGCAGCAGAGAAGTGGTTATGATTCCTTCTGTGAAGAGCGTTCCAGGTAGTACCCGTGGCCTGTTCCTCTTCCTTTGCCAGATCGCAAGTCCCTCTGGCCTCTGTTGAGTAGGAGGGAGGAGAACATCTCAGCTTTCAAGTAGAGAATTTCCCATGAAGGAGTTTCTCCAGTTTCTTTTTTGCATCCTTACCTGAGGACATACTTACTGATGGGAGAGAGAGGGAGACAAACAGTGTTTGGTTGCCTCCCTCACGCTCCCCAGCTGGGGACCCAGCCTGCAACCTAGGCATCAGGGAATGAATCCGTGATTCTTGGGTTTGATGTCAGTTTATGAACGATGCTCCAACCAATTAAGTCACACTGGCCAGAGCTCTCTGATCTCTCTTTACAGTCCTGCCCTCGTGCAGGTCTGCACCTCAGACTTAGATGTCCAGGCTGATGGCGAACCTTGGGCAATGTCCCAGGGGAGGGGGTTGGGGAAGAATAACACACGAGACATTTGCTCCCCAAATGGCAACAGACATTTGTCTTTAGCCCAGAGGGACCTCACAGAGCTTGGCTCCCAACTCTGCCTCTTCATGTCCAAATGTCGCCCATCCCCCACCCCAGAATTTGCTCGTACACCCACAGGCCAGGCATAGGCAACACACCATAAACAAGCCCCTACAGTCTAGAATGTCATCCCAGCCCACTTTGGGTTTTCCAACTGGTGTAGGGTGGGGGGTGCAATGAACCTGATTGTCATGATAGGATTACTGGCCAGTTCCAGGAACAGAGCTCTTTTCCAGGGTGGGACCAGGGCCCGAGGTGGTGGGCCTCTGTTTCTCTTCTTTCTCTCTTTTCTTCTCTCTTTCTTTCTCTTTCTCTCTCTCTCTGTCTCTCTCACACACACACAAAACTAAATCTAGATTCCCTCTGCCTGCCTGTTTTCCTTTATTTCAGTTTAAATGGAATTTTTTTAAAGAGACAAAGGGGCTTCAGGTTTCCCCCCTGTAGAATGGAGGGGGGTCTAGCCACATGACTGAAGGTGCCTCCCAGCTTAAAGTGTCTATAGCTCTGAAGGTGTTCCCACCCAGACTTCTAGGCACATGTCTTTAGCAGATACTGAGCACAAGCAAAAAGTCACGTGTTGGAAGGTCTGCATCAATCACGATAGCAAAATTTGGAAGTCATCTAGGTTTCCAAGAGCAGCTGAGTGAATGATGGTGTGTGAACACAGTGGAATTAAGCGTACCCAGCCATTAAAGTAATTATGCTGACTATAAATTAATGTTGAATAGTAAATAGCTGCTGAGAGCTCACTCGATCCACTGTTCTCAGCCCGGAGGACACACTAGTCCCCAGAACCCAGGCTTCACCCCGGAGAGCAGGTTGAGGGTCATGAGTCAGGGCTGCGCAGTGGTGTCTGTCTGGAAACCCCCCGTTGATGCTGCCATGTGGCCAAGGTCAAGACCACAGTACTGTGACCCAGGTACTTCTCAGGGGCTTAATAGCCACCAGGGTGATGGTGGCACCTTTACATGTCTCCTGGAGGCACAGTTGCACAGAATGCAATAGCTCTGGAGTTCCTCCCTTCCTGCGGCCCCCCGTTTGGTCCATGCAGGATAATACTGTTTGTCTCTAGTTTACTTTTTGCAAAAATAGTTTTGAGGGTATTTGGTTCTTGACTGCTTTCAACAAACCATCCCACAACTTAGCAGAGTACAGCCAGCACCATTTATGCTCCCAGGTTACTTGGGTCAGGAATTGGAGGGTTGCAGTGGGGCAGACTGGCATCTGGCTGTCTTCTGCCTGGTGGCTGGAATCTGGAGGCTGCTTCATGCACAGTTCTGTGGGTGGGTGAGGCTGACGTGACAGGTGCTCAACCAGACACCTGTACGAGGCACGTCCGGGTGACATGGGCTTCCTCACAGCATGGCGGCGCATGGTTCCAGGCAGGGAGGCCTCATCTCCTTTCTGACGTTGCCTTGGAATTCGTTTGCATTGCTTCCATTGTACTCTATTATTGAAGTGGTTACAAGCCCACTCAGATTTCAGAAAGATCTTGCAGGTAGAATTGACAAGATTTAGTGACGGACTCAACATGGAGAGTCAAGGAGGGGAGTGTTAAAATACCAATGTTATGCGTCCCATGGCACAAAAAGAATACAAGAAGCTATACGTACATCATTATCACAGTGCATATAAATGAGAATTCAGTGCCCATGCCCTAACAAATCCCTGGGAGTCGTTGTTGGATAGCAGGTCCCAGCATAACTCTGTTAGCGAGTTTGCTTTCCAGACACAATAAAACCCTCACCCTGGTCACTACATCCTCTGGCTTGGAGAACCACATAGCCCGTCACACTGTGACCGGCTCTCGCAGGGATGAGGTGAGACGTGGGCAGGGGCCTGTCTGCTCTGGGATCTAACATATCCTCTTTCTTTTCCCTGTAGGCATTTGATATCATGAGAGTGACTCACGGCAGAGAGCACAAGCTGATTGAAGACTTGATTCTCCTCTTAGAAGAATGTGATGCTCAAATCAGAGCATCCTGAGGGCCCCACTCAAGTGGAAAGACACCCAGTGGACCACCTTCCTGAGGTCACATGTGCTGCACTATGTCTGCTCAGTGACCCTCCCTCACGTTGGAAATGCTCCCCTGTGTTTGTGTAGGCAAAGAAGGCCAACATATGGTTTGCAGACCACAAGAATCATTAGTTGTAGAGAAGCAAGATCATAATAAATATAAAAAACTTTTGTTGAAAATGCCATCTGGTAATCGTTTTCTTTGCTTACTCATGGGTAATTGTAACATTTAAAACCTCAACATTAAAGGTAGAAAATCATTAAAAGCATGGCAGAATAAGCATTAACATTCTCCTTGGATAGATGGAGGGATGATTGCATAAAAATCGATGTTTTCGCATTTGCCTCCCTTTAGGCTTTGTCCATTCAGGCAAGACGCGGACTTGTTCAGATGCCGGCTTTATTGTTTGTTAAGTGATGTCTTTGTTCATCATGCGTTCCCAAATCCATCTCCAGCACAGGAACTTGCATCCTGAACCCTGGAAAGAGGTCATTTTAGCTGTTACTAGGAAAGGGCATAGGAAAAAAAGGTTTTTTCAAATGGCTCTTTGACAACTCGTGTTCTCAGCATTTTGTAAGCCTCTGTGTATGTCATGCTATGTTTTCTTACATTTTTCTCCAATTCCCTAGGCCTGTGGTTCAACCAGGTTTTGACACGCTTAGCACGGGGCTGCGCTCTCCTGCAGGAAGCAGGGCCCCACGGTCCAGCTCCAGGCAGGCTTCCTCTCTTTCCCTTTCCCTCTCTGCTCGTCCTCAACTCTGTAGCCTGCTTTTCCACCGCTCTGCTATAGACAAATAAATACAAAAAACCTTTTCTTCTCCTCTTCTGGAAAAAAAAAAAAAAAGGTCAATTCTTTTCTGGCTTAGTGATCGTATGAACCATTTATCGCCCCTGCTCACTGAAGGCCTTGGATTCCTGCCACAGAAAGAGTGTTTGGGAGCCTCCCGCCAGCCACACCTTACTCTGCACCAGGAAACAAGATCCAGTGGCCGAGAGCAGCATCTGGAGCGGCCATGCAGGGTCCTCCCCACCCTCCCAGGGGGCATGGCAGGTCCCCCAGCCGCACCAACGCCCGCACTGTCAGAGGGACATGGGGACGTCTGCTCAACCAGCAGGAACCAGCTAGGACGTGGAAATGGTAGTGCACTGGCTGAGCCTGTCACACTCACAGCGACACAGGAGTGTGCTGGGTCTCCTGCATGTGAGGAGCTCCGCAGCCTTTTCCTGAGTTGGCCACTTCTGCTCGAGCTGCCGTCTGTCAAGTGTCACGCACGCCTTTAAGTGTCTCTGATAACCGCAGGAGCACAACAAGGTAGGTGTTTTTTGCAGCCCATGATATAAGGAAGGAATCGGAGGCCTGGGGTCAGGTGCTTTGGGATTCCTCCCGATTTACTAAATGGCCTTGGTAATGTGGACAGTGTAGAAAGGTCCGTTCTACAATAGATGCTGAATAGTTACTGTGTTCTTAGGAAAAAGGGGATCAGACTGAACTGTCTGGTGTGGGATTTGTATCAGTTAGCTTTTAACGCATAACCAACTATGCCAAAATAACACGAATGGGTTTTATTTGTGATTCGGCATGTCAGCAGCGTGGGCCAGGGAGTTCTGGCATGGCCCAGGTCCCATGGCAAGAGCCTGGATGTGACCTGCGGACCTGTGGCCACACACGCAGTTCACCGTAGCAGGCCTTACGTACTCCCTTTATCCCCTCTCACCACCCCTCTGGCAGCTGGCAGCCTGTGTCATGTTTCTGTTTCTGGTTCCATTTTGCTTGTTACTGTATTTTGTTCATTAGATTCCTCTTACAAGTGAGATCATATAGTATTTGTCTTTAACCAGCTGGCGTATTGCACTTAACATCGTAGTCTCCGGTTCCATCCATGCTGTTGCAAAAGGAAGGAATGTGTTTCTTTCTGCTGTGTAGTATTCCATTGTGTAAATGTATCATAGTTTTTTAACCCACTCATCTTCTGAGGGGCACTTGGGCTGTTTCCAGCACTTGGCTATTGTAAATAACGCTGCTATGAACGAAGGGGTGCGTACATTCTTTAGAATTTGTATTTCGGGATTTATAGAATATATTCCTAGCAGTAGAATTGCTGGGTCAAAAGGCAGTTCCATTTTTAATTTTTTGAGGAAATTCTGTACTTGTCTCCCTAGTGGCTGCACCAGTCGGCATTCCACCAACAGTGCACTAGGGTTCCCTATTCTCCACGTCCTCGCCAGCACTGGTTTGTTGATTCGTTGCTGATGGCCATTCTGACTGGTGTGAGGTGATATCTCATTATAGTGTTAAGTTGCATCTCTCTGATGGCTAATGACATTGAGCATTTTTTTCATATGCCTATGGGTCTTTTGTATATCCTCGTTGGAAAAGTGTCTGTTCAGGTCCTTTGCCCATTTTTTAATTGGGTTGTCTGTCTTCCTGGTGGTGTCATGTAAGCTCTTGATTCCTCACTTAAAGTTTGTTAGGGAAAGCCTTAACAAGGTGGGGGCCATCTTGCCTGCCAAAGGAGCAGGGTTTACCGAGAGAACCCTGCCAATTTTCTGAATGAAATTGATCAGTCGGCGATGATCCTGGATTAAGGGATTTGCCTTCATGCCTCCTAAAGCAGGCAGGATAGGCTTCTAAGCCCTCTCAGCTGGCTCCCCGTTTTCTGAGGAAGGGGCCCTGCATGTGTCAGCTCCCCAGAGAAAGCCAACACGTAAGCAATGGTAAACATTTACCGAGCAACTTGACAGCAGAATCATTCCAGAGGAGAGGGAAGGGGGTGGAGAGCATACTTTCAAATGTGTATCACGAGCGGCCGAGGATTTATTGCTGCCCCGGCCTCCATGGCGGCCGTTCATTAATCCAGAGTCATTGCAGCAGCGGGCTTTGTTCACATCAGTAAGTTGACGCCATTAGTGGCTCCTCTGGGATGAGAACACATTTAAACTGAAAATGAACACACTGGGCATAATTTATAGCCATGCCATATGCGTGCTAACAGTGCCGGGCTGCCTGGGAACCTTTTCACCACGGACGGACCCGTCTGGCCAGGTAGAGGGGCAGCTACTCCCTTAGGTGTAGCCTTAGGGAAGCTCCTTAGGTGGGGGCCCTGCTCCTGAGTCGAGCCCTCAAAACCCCCTCTGCCCCGTCAGGAAGTGACGTCACCCTCACTTGGATTAGGCCCCTGGGATTCCACAGGGAGAAGGTTCTAGGCCTTGTCCGTAGGCTGACGTCAAATCCTGTAACACGCAACCCTGGTTGGAAGCGCCAGGAAAACCCCGGAGCCCTCCTCTTGCCTGAGGTCCATAGGAGCTCACGATGGTTGCAGCAGCACCCCCCTAAAGGGAGACGCCCCCACACCTCTGTGAGGTCTGTGTCAGAGGCTGTTGGTGCACAGCCCACTGGGGTCCAGACCAGTGCTCCGCCCTTTGTGCGGAGCCCATCCCGCCGCACTGTTCTTCCACCCAGAAACGCAGCCACTGACGTCCCTTCTCCTCCCTCAAAGGAACGAGCTGTCTGCTCATCCTCTGAAGTGCTTTTAAAATGCCAGCCATTTCCATTCCTCATCCAGTCGCAGGCTCTTTGTAGGCCCCTGTTCCTGCTTCCTCAGCCACTATGCCCACTGACCCTCTCTTCCCCGTCCTTCATCAGAGCTGCCAGTCATGTCCCCAGAATACCTCATCATGTCCTCACGCATGTCCCTGCTCAGAAACGTACAGTAGCTCCCATTGCTGCTCTGCTCCAAGTTGATTCTTCATGCTGGTGCTGGTTGTCTGACTACGTTACCTTACCCTCAGCTGGACCAGTCTCCGCTCCCCCCACCCCACAGAAGCCCCCACCCCGCCCTACCCTGCAAAGCCCCACCCTCCTGATTCATGATGCGTCCTCCATCAGCCCCTTGTTTTATTCACGGTAAATAAGGCTTTAGAATTCAGAAGGGACTGAATTCCCTTCTCTGGCTAAATGGTAGCCACCCATTCTCAAAGGTCTAGCTCAAGCCTCCTCTTTCTTCTTTCAAAATACTCCATTATGTTACAGTTTGTCACTATACTTAGTATTCTTGACGTTCAAGTTGTATCAGCTTTGGCTGTTGGGATCTTCTTCCAGTTGGAGCCTACATCCTATGTGTTCTTATTGTTTTAGAAACACTGTGTTACTTTGGGGCCCCTTGTACCTAGAACAGGCATTGTCAAGGAGCCCCTAAGTCAGTATGTGTGCTTGCCGCCACTGGGGTGTCGGTACTTCCGAGGCCTCTTCATGAGCATGAGTTCACACTGATAACCAGCAACCAAAATGCAATGTCCACCTTGTTTATCTTTCTCCTTCTGTATCAGTCCTTCCCCCAGACACACAAACAGCCAGCCTGCAAAGTCAAGTTTAAGATTCTTTCCCAGGTCGTATGGTCAGAACAAAAGGGACTTGTATATTCTTTTGTCTGTGATGACATGTAATCCATTTACTATCCAATTAGGGTTATTTGTTTCTATTTTTATTTGCCTTTGGAGCTTGCCCCATTATTGAGTTATGCTGGGATACAAATATCAATATAAATTTCGCTATTACAAACAATGGCATTATGCGTTCATTTTGGTTTTTTGTTTTCTTTTGGGTGTTCTTTGTGGTGCTGGAGATGTCTCTTTGGGGTAATTCCCTAGAAGTGGACTTGCTGAGTCTGGGGGTGAATGCACATGTGATTTATTGGGTGTTGTCAAGTTTACCCGGGTAAGGGTTGTATAACAAAGTGTCCCTGTTTCCCTGCAACATTGCTAGTACAGTGGGTTGTTCAGCTTCTGAATGTTTGGCTAAGCTAATCAATGAGAATAGTACCTCAGTGCAGTTTAAATTTGCATTTTTCTTACTAGTAGAAGTTTGAAGTCTTCAAATAATGAAGAGCCTTTTGTCTATCTTTTTATGAATTATCTTTATTTGATCTTTAGTTTCCTATAAATTAGGGAGACTTTTCCCTTTGAAATATTTAATACCTGGGTTTTTTTTTTTTTTCACTTTGTTTTAATTTGTTGCCCTGATTTCCTTTGGATCACACTTTAAAAAATATTTTTTAAGACCTGTACTCCATGGCAAACTGGGGTCCTGTTGTAGAGTTTAAACACAGTCAATTCTTTATTCTTGGGGTTCTTGATTCTTAACCATTTATGGTTCTTGATTCTTAACGGTTTATGGGTTGAGTTGTTAGTTAAAAATTCATTCTTCTACAACCGTTCTATGGTCCTGTCTTTAGCCAGCATCTTGCCTTGTTACAGTTCTTTACCTGGTGGAACGATTCCAATTTTAATCTTGAGCTGAGTCCTTAGTGTTCCTGCCTTCTTGGGTCACTTCTGTCTTCCATTAACTTGCTTCCATTCTTGCCTTCTTGGGTCACTTCAGTCCTCCATTAAGTTGTGCGTAAGCAGACATACAACTGCTAAGACGCACTTCAGAAGATTCCCTGGGTCCAGATATGGTCCTGCTTCTCTTTGCATGGCAACAGTTTGGTACTGGGGTCAGTCTAACCACAGCAGTAGTTTGCTTCCTCTCTAATTCAGTGGCATCAAGAATGCACCGTGGTTGTTAGGTGTTTCTACTTGTAGTTCTCTGAGGACCCTCCACACTGTTTTATTATAGTGGCTGCACCCATTTACATTCCCACCAGCAAAGCAGCAGGGTTCCCTTTTCTCCACATCTTTGCCAACACTTAGCCATTGTTTTCTTGATGATAGTCATTCTGACTGGTGTGCGGTGGTATCTCATTGTGGTCTTGATTGGTAGGCTCCTAATAATTAGCCAAACTCCTTTTTATTTGACCAGACGTGACAGCTAAAACTGCCTTTTATATCTGGAATCGGAATAAAAATCCTTTGTTGGAAGATGCTTGGATTTCGGGTTAAAAGGAGAAGTACCATCAAAATGGACCCATGGGGTTGTGCAGGTTGACCAGCGTGAGCTGAGAGTGGAGACATGTATTGGGGTGGGCTTTCCTCTGGGGCCCTGTAAGCTGAAGGCAGGTGGGTGGAGCCCCCCATTTTACTTAACCCCTCGTCATCTCTGAGGCACAGGGGAATTCACTTCAGATACGATGGCTCGTTCCTTTGTACTCTGGGGCGCAATTTGACATTAATTTCTAAGAGGTGCCGTCTTTTAGCTCAGTGTGCATCACGGGTCAGATGATCTCCGATTACTAAGGTGACACTTAGGACAATTTTATGGCAAATTGAGTCCCAAATTGCAGCCCCTGATGGGGTCCGCATTAATAACGGTCTGTAACAGCGCAGCACGGGGCCTGGGCTCCTGGTGCACTGCACTCAGATACGTCCCTAATGTCGCCTTTCAGTGGGACCGAGAGGAATGTTTTATTCAGACACAGGCTCTGATCTTTTCCTTCCACAAAAACGAGTCAGATGACGGGCATCCCTGGACTGCAGAATAATGAAGACAGAATTATTTTTGCCTGAATTGGGATTTCCCTGTAGCTGAGTTAAGAAGCAGCATGATCCGCTATGAGTGAACCGAAAAGTCCTTTTTCTCCACCCCCCCCCCCCCCCCCCCCAAGGATTAAGCCCTCTGATTGTCTCATTTCTCCCGTAGACCTTTCACTTCTTAGCTCTGGCCGCCTCCCTTTCCCTGATGCCCTCGGAAACTTCCAGCTCCTCCTTCCCCATCTTCCTCTGTGCGCATCAGTGCCTGCTCCTTCCCGTGACAACATCTCACATCACAGCAATTGCTTCTTCGTTTCCTTTCTCCCTGCAAAACTCCAGCGCTCTGGAGAAAAGAGCCTGGGTTTCTTTCCTCTCTGTAGCCTCAGCTACGGCACGGTGCCTGGCTCATAGGCCATGGGAGGGTACTTGTGCCTGAAGAGTGGTGGGCGGGTGGAGAATGAGCCTGTCCTCCAGGCGTTCCCAGGCCAACAGGGGGAGAAAGATAACAAAAGAGGCAGTGACCTTGCAAGGGAGAAGGGCCACAGCGAGAGTGGCAAGCCTGAAGTGAGGAGGCTCACAGGAGGGCAACTTTCAAAGGGAAAGCCTTCCTTTTCTTTATTACTATTATTATTTTAAATATTTTATTATTTCCAGAGAGAAAGGGAGAGAGGCAGAGAGGAAGAGAAACATCAATGCATGGTTGCCTTTTACCTGCCTCCAGCCACAGGCCACGCTGGAGACCTGGCTTGCAACCTGGCTCTGTGCCCTGGCTGGGAATCGAACCAGCAACCTTGGGGTTCGTAAGCCGGCACCCTGTCCACTGTGCTACCAGCCAGGGCCTGAAAGGCTTCCTTTTAGCTGGATCCACAAGCTTGTGCTTGGCCCCAGCGCTCCGCCTGCTTGCAGGGCACGTGTTGAAGACCAGCAGCGCCACAGGGCCCTGGACTGCTGCTGGACCCTGGCTTCCAGCACATGGGACCCGTCATGGTAACCAGTACAGGTTTGTGCACTGGCGCATGAATGAGGCAACCACCAGGTCCTCCTTCCTGCTTTTTTCCCCAAAGCCTTTTTCCTACCTTCCCTGTTGCTTGCTGACTCGTCCTGATCCAAGGGTGTGAGCTAAGACTGACCTCAGCGGGGGTGGCGCTGCGGATCAAAGGCAGTAATAAATGTGAGGGCACTTAGTCTAGTATAAAGTGCCCTGTAAATGCGAGTTGCTGCTACTCATGGCTTCCCCCCTTCAGAGGGGTATGTTGGGGGAAGTGGGCCGGGCTGACCTGGTTGGGGTTCACATGCCCCGAGGACCTGTTTATGCTCCTGTCCGAGTTAAGAAGACTCACGCGTCGCCCATGTGCCATCCTTCAGAAGTTGCGTGGGTTTTAATAAGGACCTTAGAGACCCCTTCCTTGGCAACTAGCAAAGAAGAATCCGGGTGCAGTAATTAGGGTCCCTGCAGTCACTGCTCCTCTGGACGGTCCTAATGAGAGCTTTTCTTTTTTCTTAGTGGACTTGCCCAAAGGCGCTGTTGTTAGAGGAGAAGGGCACCCGCCGTCATGGTGGGAGGTGGCCCGCGTCAGCCTGGGTTCCCTGTGAAGCAGAGCCCGTGGGGTGAACGTGCAGCGGAGGGGATGCCCATCCGAGGCACTTGGCCTGGGTCATGCAGGAGTGGGAAGTGGCCAAAGTGGGCAGGCTGTCACCACCCTGGAGCCCGGAGGTGGCTCTGGGCTGCCGGGAGGTGCACGTGGGAGCAAGTCCCTCATCTTGTCCGTCACGCTTGAGGTGCCTGAGCGACTTACCGTCCCTCAGGGAAAGGGAGAAGCCCCGTCCCCTGCAGCTCCCCCTGGCTGGAAAGTTCTCAAGCACCTACTTGGTGCCGCAGCACAGCTACCTGCAGACAGGAGGGGCAGATGACCTCATGAGGTGACGTGAGGGCCCGAGGGTGGGACCTGACTCCCCGATGGTTGCCGAGGTGCTTGCTCAGGCATTCTGCAGCTTCCGCCTTCCTGTTAAAAGCCTGCATGGTGCTCAGTAAGTTGGGAGGCGAAAGGCAGTAAGGGGGTAAATGGAAATATTCTCTATCCCTGGCTCCCCAAACACATGCTCAAGGAGAAAGGGGACCAGGTGGGAATTGGGGGTGTTGGTACAGTCAGTTCAGGTCACTTGTAGGGGCCGAAGCCCAGGGGCGAACCAGTGACGAGGGTGAAGTGTGCCTCTTCCCAGCCTTTGACCCCTTGCTCGCCCTGCTCTCATCTCCCTTCTACTTCCTACTGGATGTCAGCGGGGCTGCCACCCGTCAAGGCCGGTCTTTCCTCTAGAGCTAAATGTGTTCTCCCTCCTCCCGAGACATCAGCAGCCCCAGGCTAGTGTCCTTGAGTTGCCAGTCACACGGAGTCGGGGCAGTGGCCTGAGCCGCCACTCGCCCAGGGCCGGTGCGCATGTACAGAGCAGACGTTCACGCGTGTGCAAGGGATCATTTCACGGGTGCTGGCTGGACGGCAGGAATACCTTGCTTGTTACAGTCCTGTCCCCAGTGCCATCCACCCTCTGCCTCTGCTGCCCTCCGGCCCTGGGGACACAGAGCCGTGGCCGCAGCTGAAGCGTGAACACACGCACCACCAGCCACCTGTCACACTTGCCTGCCCTCCTCCTGCCTCGGCCACGGGAGGTAAGCTCTGTGAGCCGCCAACCTCAGCGGCCTCCGCGGCCGGGGGCTGGTGTGTGTGCGCCTCTTTCTTCCGCGGACGTGCGTCTTGTCTCCCAGGCAGCCCACGTGTTCCAAGGTAGGAGTTGCCTTTTCTTCTGACAGGCACCTGGGAACACAGATGTGCTCTAAATCCATAATTCTTCATTTCTCAGAGGAACAGTGAAGACCCCTCCCGTGTTCACTGCGGCGTGGAACACGGTGGCTGCAGGACAGGGCACGTGTGGTGGCCATGCCACTTGGCCACCCACCACCGAGGTTCAGGGTGTGGCAAACAGGGTGAACTGAGCAGGCCTGGCCTCTCCCCAGCCTAGCAGCTGTAGAATGAAGTGTGGTCTGTTCATTTCGGTGGTAATTTAAAGTGTTCAGTATGAACAGCGCTGTGTGTACGACTGTAAATATCCTCCTGGGGAATAGTCACCTTGATTCTGGCGTTCTGGGAGTCTGGGGACCCGAGGGTGCGTGACCCACCGTGGGATCTTGGCTCTGCGCAGGAAAGAAGTCAGGCATGAGCCAGTGCAGAGTTTACAGCGAATGTGCGTTTATTAGTGAAGCAGAAAGGGGGCGACTCCACAGGCAGCAGCCCCCCTTGAGCAGAAGTTGCCTCCTTTGTTGGGTTCCTTTGAGTGGGGAGGGGCGGGGGCTGCCGGTAGGGGGAGGAATGTTCAGAATCTTTGTGGCAGTTTCCCACAAGAGCCGTGTTGGCCATTTCTGGCCTTGGTAGCCAGGGGTGTGTTGTTCAGTGTGCTGAGGTGTCCTGAAACCAGGGGTCGCTGTCAAGTGTCATTGGTCACCTACACCCGGTGGATGCTTAGCGGATCCTGATGTGCTTCAGCTTGCAGCTGAGACTTCACTCCTCCCACAGGTGTGGAATCCCAGCCCCGAGGTGCTCTGCTACTGGCAGAGGCTGCCCTGCGGCCAGTACCCAGGCTCCGTGACCCCTCAGCCGAGAGGTGAGCTGTCAGGATCCTCGGGGAGGCCCTCCTAATGCTCACACACGATTCCTTTCCTGAGAGGGATTTCCTGGGCCCTCTGTGGCCTCTCCCTCAGTGCCCAGCTCCGTGCCAGACACTGGGGACCACACCTCGGAGCTCCCAGCCCTGGATGGGGTGCTGAATCCGCCACTCCAAGGTACGTCACTTCAGCCTAAGGATCATCTTGAGTTCAAGGTCCCTGAGAAAGAGCAGGAGCAAGAAGGACGTTTTCTTCCTGAAAACAAAAGAGAAAGCCCACGGGACAGCTGCCCTCCCTGGAGAAAAGGGGCCTGTCTGTCATCAGGATGGAAGGCCAGGTCGACAGGCTCTGTCTCCCTCTAACCTCCCCCTGTGTTTGTGTGCCTGTTCTGCAGTCCCCTCTCTGTGTTCAACCTGCTCCAAAAACATCACGTTAGGCCACTTCCCCGGGTCTTCATTTCTTTCCGAAGGCCTCTGTGTTACGTAAACCTTACATTAAGTAGATTCATATGCTTTTCTCCCAGTCGTCTGTCTCAGGTCCATTCAATTCCCAGCCCCAGTCCCGGAACTGGAGAGGGCGGAGGTTAGTGTCGCCTTCCCACACCTCCAGGAGCCCCGTATTTATCAATAAGTACATGCACCCCAGCTCGTGATACAAAGCACTACAGCTCAGAACTTGGGAGCCATCCTGCTTTGAAATTCCCTAATATATATTTGCGGAACGCTGCACAAACAAGTGAGTCGGTGACACAGGAGGCTGGAGAGGAAGAAACGATGCTCTTGGTTATTGGGGGTGGACAGCGTGAAACATGGCGGCTCCTGGTGCGCAGAGATGCTGTAACGGAGGCGGCTTCTATTCTTCTTGCTGCAGCTGTTTCGTGTGCAGGAATTTATCCTGAGGGACTTGTCAGGGAGGTGAAAATGAGATTTACGTTCCACCTGTTTATTATAGTGTAATTTGTCACAGCAAAGAAGTGGAAACAATTTTAAGGTCCAGTAGCAGGGAATAAACAGCGCCTCATCCGCGGCCCGTCTACCGGCAGGAGGCGGCAGTGCGGCCCGTGGCTGCCTGGGAAACCAGACCTGCCGGGCGGGACCGGCAAAGGGGAAGGAAGCAGGTTCCCAACGGCCCTGTCCTGGACGAGCCCGAGTTGGTAAAATAGAACATGCCTTTGGGCGCGCGAAAGAACGAGTGGTTCTCTCTGGAGTGAGACTGAAAGTTATTTTTCGTTGCTATTTCCAGCGTTTCAGAAGTGCAGTGAAAAAGGGGAGAAAAGGGCTTTTTTCTCGCCGGGTCTTCAGGGACCCTGGGTGTTGGTGGGTCTCCGTGGTGTGCAGGAAGGCCTTCCGAGGTGTTTCCCCCTGAGCACATGCAAGGTAACGCGATGGGATGTTCACATCCGGACCAGGGACCACTCGGGAGGAGAGCGGTGCAAAGGGCAACTTCATGTTAAAATGAAAAGCAGACAGCACTGTCGAGCCAGTGCAAGGTGGACCCCAAGCGCTATCAGCAGCTTCCTCGGTCGGCCCCTGGGTCTCCTGCCCAGCTGGGGAGGCCGGTGCCTGGGGAGGGGTCGGGGGCATCCCCCACTCACTCCCTAAGTCACCTGGATTCTTCTCTCTCCACAAATGGAGGGAGGAGAGACTCTTGAGGACTGGAAGGCCCCCAGCAGGGTGGCATTGGGGATAGTGTGACCTGGGACCTCACCTCATCCCCAGCAGATGGCCCTACCTGGGGGGTCCGTGGGTGGTGTGACTTACAGGGTGACTGATGATTTGTTCTCCCTCCCTCCCTCCCTTCTCCCTGCCCTCCCAGCCTCAAGAAGACTCAACTGGAGGTGAAGCCCGGCCAGGGGCCCCCAATAGAGGTAAAAGGGCGCACATTAGGGGTTGGTGGGAGAAGCCTTCACCTTACATGAGTGTGTGTGTGTGTGTGGGGTGGGGGGGGTTGTTTGCCAGCCAGTCTTGCCGACCTGAGTTCTTGAAGCCAGACTCTGTTTTACTCAGCAGCAGTGTCTGGGACAGAGCAAATGCTCAGTAAGGGTTGTTTGGAGGTTGCTTTATAAATGTTGCGTAGGAATCTAAGGGTTTGAACACAACAGGAGGCCTGAAGGCTGAGGCTGGCCAGCAGCTGGGAGGTCACGGCTGTGTTTACAATAAACAAGGGCGTGGGTGTGACCTGGCCCGGGGCCTGGTGCCCCCCCCCCCCCCTCCACTGTGAATTAGGGACTGGACCCCAACTGGGCATTTGCAAATACAGACCTTCAGCCCTGTGGTTAAGGGATGCTGCAGAGGTCTGCCCAGGTTTTTCCTGGTCCCCCTTCTTTCCCAAATTCATCTCTTCATTCATTAATCCGTTCGTTCATTCAGCTGGTGGTATTTGAGGACCCACTCTGTTGCAGGCGCTGTTCCTGGTGCTGGTGCTGTAGAGGAATGAGTTACCCATGGGTGCTAGGAGCCCGGCAGACCAGGGCAGGCTGGTACGTTTACTCTCCAAGCTCTCCGTATGTCTATAAAGAAAGAGCCTTCAGCTGGAGAGTGAGCTGGCCCTAAGGGATGCTGGGTGCATGTTTTCCTACAGGAGCAGGAGCACCCGGCTGCTACTGCTGGGAAATGGTGTCACCTGGCTTTGTTGTGTGTGTCCTTCCCATCCCCAGGGGCACTGGGAAGAGTAGGCAGGGTGCCCAGAGGGTCAGTGCCACCCTGGAGGCAAAAAGACAGCGTTAAAAAGATAAGAATAAAAACAACATGAACAACAACTTTGAGAGCTTCATGGTTCAAGAGGCAAACACAAGCCAGGCCACATATTTGGCCATTTTTTCCTGAAGGAACACACGAGGGGATTAGAGCCAATTCTAGACACTGCCTGCGTGTTTTGTCTCCCTCTGGGGGAGTTGCCAGCACTAGGAGGTACTATTTCTAGAAGTATTTCTAGAAAACCCTTATGGCTTCTGGCTGCTTAAGAACCTATGGCCTCTAGCCCTGGTCGGTGTGGCTCAGGTGGTTGGAGTGTCATCTCTGAACCAAAGGGTTTCAGGTTTGATTCCCAGTCAGGGCACGTCCCTCGGTTGTGGGTTTGACCCCTGGTCCGGATGCAAATGATCTCCAGTCTAGGCATGTACGGGACCAATTGATGCTTCTCTCTCACATTGATGTCTCTCTCCCTGCTGCCTCTCTCTAAAACAGCAATGAAAAAAGTGACCTTGGATGAGGATAAAGAAAGAACCTATGGCTTAGGTTAGAGTGGCGCAAAGGAAGCCCAAGAGGGTCTGGTCTGGGATTTAGGGAGAAGGAAGGTGGGGAGCGCAGGACGCATGCCCAGGTCTGCTGGGCAGGGCAGGAGGCAGGGGCCTGGGGCAGGGCCAGGCCAGGAATGGTGTCTTTGCTTTGAGTTGTCCCTGGCGCCTCTCTTGGGACTGTGGAACGCTCAGTTGATTGGATGGAATTGGTACTGTGTGTTGGAAAGTTGTCCGTGCTAGAAACGAAGCGATCATCCTTGTGGATGAGGGGCACCCTAGGAGGCCGTTTTCCAGTTTCTGATCTGCTGCTGCTTTCTTACCGGCGTGTACCATTATAGTTGAGACAGGCGCGTGGCGACGGGCCATGTGTCCAAGCCCCAGAACTCTGCCTCTGTTCTGTGAGGGCCCCGATCAAGGACGTGGCCTGGGGGGATATCACTAGGCCAACGAAAAATCACCAGGTCAACACCATGGTTCTCGACACTTTCCATGTGTGACCACCAGTCTAGCACCTGACTCGCAGGGACCCTCAGGGCTCCATGACCCAGCCCCACTGCCACCCAGCCCTAATGAGCCCCACCGAGCTCCTGACCTTGGAGGCAGGCTCCCAGTGGGACCAGGCAGGCCTCTGCTAGGAAGTCCCCAGGGGCCTGGGAGGATGACCTTGGTAGAGGTACCTCGAGTGACCAATACCTGTCCATAGGCCGTGACTTGTGCCCCTCCCCAACTCCAGACAGAAAGATAAATTAGAGAAAGAGGAATCCATGACGCTCAATAGAATAAAAGTGAACATTTAATGCCACCATCATTTGATTCTTTTTTGACACCAGATTCTTTTTTGACAACACTGTACACCTCATATGCCAGCAAACATCGTCACACCGGAAATGGCACACAGCTTCACAGGGTCATGTCACCGGTGTGCGCAGCTGTCGCTTTCGTTTCCATGACTGTCCTCCAGGAAGCCCGCTCACACGCACCGTGACCAGGCCGACAGCTCACGTTTGCAGAGCTACGCAAAGGCCCGGGTGCAGAAACCGGTCTCTGTAAACCGGCCGCTCAGACCTGCCCGTGCACAGTATGTAGCTGCATTTCTGACGTTAACAAATGAACTTTATTATTTTGTTTAATTTAACAGCAAACACTTGTACGTTAAGTGACCTTCCATCCAGGGAAACGGTGAGTTTCAAACAATGACATTGACTACTACCCATGAATGTTAAAACAGGACTTCGTGAACTTGCGTGTGCATTTCCTGTCCTCAACAGAGTCAATGCACCTGGGCGGGCCTAGCCTCCAATTTCCCCGCGGGCCCGTTTCTACAGATAAGCATATTTACATATACGTACATACAGCACGATAGCCGAAGGAACCACAAAGACCATTTAGCACAATGTCCTCATCTTACAGATTCGAAAGTTCCGGGAAGTCAGGTAATTATCCGAAGCCATGGGACGCCTGTCCAGACTGGAATTAGAACTCAGGTTTCCTGTCCTGTGCTCCGCACCATGCCACACACCTTCTGTACACATGCACCCCCATCTGCCCCGTGCACACACATGGCAGTACGTAGGTATGATGTGTGTCCACCTGTGCACACACCTGGTGCAGCAGCACCTGTGAGAGGAGTCCAAGTTGCTGGACTCGGGTCCTGATGCTACTAGAAAACTACTCTGAACGTGCGCCCATCTATTGACTTCCGTTTCTTCACCTATAAATGCTTCTCTCCAGCTCCCATCAGAGCTATAATTGCTTCAAAGCACTTCTCACCAGTTAGACCATTTTTCTCCTCACGCTGCCCCAGGGGGCAGTTGTTAGGACCCCCAACCTGCCATTGGGGAGCCCAAGGCTCAGCAAAGGAAAGCAACTCGTCCTAGGTTGCACAGCAGGGGAAGAGAGCAGGCCTGTCACCTCCCCAGCTCCAGGTGGCTTCTCCTACGTTAGCTGACACTACTGACCCCAGCCCCTTCCTGCCTCTGGACACCCAGTGGGGGAGTGAGATGCTTTACGTATTGCAGGTTGTAAGACTCGCTAAAGTGCTTTGATTTCTCCAGGAAAAAAAAACAAACAGGTACTATATATCTATCAAAGGGAAGACACGCCAGTTGCTTTTCCAAACCCCTTTCAGGAGCACCAGGGCAGGGCTGGGTGGGAAAATTTTAGGAAATACAGGAACCGGATACTGTTGGCATTTTTCCGATGTTAATGTTGCCACAGGCAGGGAGTGGGTGCATTTCCTTCCCAGGCCCGTGGAGGCTGATTTCCAGGTCTGGAATCGTCCAGTTCAAAGTGAAGGGGTCTTTTCCCCTTGAGCTATTTATTACAGAAACAGCTGAGACTGCGAGCGAATTCAGCCCTGGACTCGGAGGACTGGATCCTCCTCTCCTGATTTCCTTACTATTCCTCCCCCGGCCCACGTGTTGCGAGAGTCAGGGGGGAACAGCCACAGACAGACCCCCAAACTTACACACCGAAGCATCGCACGTGAGTGGCAGTTCCAGCCGATAAGTAGCCAAACAAATGACAAAACACAAGCAGTGCTATCACGCAGCATCCGGCGCTGACAAATAAATGAGAACGTCTTCATGAACTGAGGGCGACACTGTGGGATGTTGGGTGATGGTGTGGAGGATGCACAGAATGAGTCTTTTCGGCGGAGAAGGTCATTTCTGTGTCTACACGAGAGGTTTCAGTGCTCCCCCCTCTGCCTGGGCTCTGTTCTGTTTAGAGAACGTTAATGACATGCATGAAGGCGTGACACCCCCTCAGGCACGGCTGTGGCCCCTGTCAAGATGTCATCCTGGTTCTGAACAGGGTCACCCCAAAGCAGTGCGTCTGCTCAGGGATGGACAAAACTGGCTTCTAAGAATTTTCAAATAGCTTTTTGAGAAGATGGGTTTGAGTTGTAAGAGCTTCTGCTGGGTTGGGATTTTATTTTTATCTGGAAATGATAAGCTGTTTATAATAAGGAAAAAAAAATGTGTGTATCAGGGAGATTGCTAAGTGCCACCATTTGAGTTTCTATGGATGTTCATGGACTTGCCGGGGGAGGAGAAAGACCACCATCCCCAGAAATGCTATTTCTGCCACCTGCGCCCTGACTGCGACCCCTGATTTTAGATGGTTGATTGGCAGTGTTGGTGACCATGGCCGCCTGTTAGCCTTCCGTTGGCCCAGAGCTTCCTTCTGGCAGACGAGGCTCACGTGTGGCACTGGTGGGGCACAGGTGCCAGGGATGGTGAGAACAGTGTGTCCAGTGTTGACTGGGCATGAACAAGACTTCCTAGTGGTTTCAGGGTTTAAAATAATTGCCTTGAAATGCGAGGAAATCTTTCCATTTATGTTCTAAGCATGGGCCACTGTTCCAGCAGAAAAGACATGGCTTCTTCTGGACTTGAACTCATCTTGACCCATTTCTCTTGCAGCCTAAACCCCTTTTCAGACTAAGGAACTTAACAGCATCACTACCCTGTGCCTTTGGAAGTGACAGGTGAGCGGCGGCCAAGGCAGAGGTTGGCTGGCTGTGAAACCCGTTAATTCTGGGGCTCCGGCAAGCTGTGCCGTCTTGCCCAAGGAGTCCAGGTCAGACGGGGCTTTCACATGCACCTGTGACGAAAAGCTGGCAGATAGACCAGATTGATGGGCAGCATGAGAATCGAAGGCCAGAGAAGGGCTCCTTGCTCAACCTGAAGGGAAATCCGAGACCCAGCGCAGGGTGTGTGCATCTGGGAATAGAGGCTTGGAACCTCCACCCTGGGTGGTGCCACCTTCCGGGAACATATTCTTTTAGCCTGGAGCTGATCTGTGACAAACTGGGCCAGATCCCTGCCTGCCATAGTCCCCACGCTGGGCCCCCGTCCCCTTCCCAGCTCTTCACATTTATGTCTGAAGCTCCCCATGTTCGGAACAGCACTTCGAGAACAGTACATGGGGTCCGATCTCAAATAGGGAAGAGATGAAAGTTAGTGACAGCTTCCCCAGGAGCTAGAGGGGAATCCAAGGACAAGAAGATCACAGGATGCAGCGCTCAGGTGGGGACGAAAGTCCAGGCCCAGGCCGGAAGCCCACGACCACAGCCACCGCCACAGCACGAAATGCTGAGATCGCTGTCTCTGCATTTGGATCCGAGTACTGTTCTGCTGCCAACACGTCCACGTCACACTCAACTCTTCAGAGAAAGGGGCAGATTTCAGACAAGGAATTAAGGCTTCTGTGTCCAAATGTTTTAAATCAGCATTTTTCTGCTCCTTTGCAGGTAACAAAATGAAAATGGATTCTCTGACGTCCCCTCTGCCTTCTTGGGTTCTTTGGCTGTAACACCCAAGGACGCGGGGCCTACGTCACGCCGGTCACTGAAGGGAACTGAACTCTTCAGGGGTTGCGGCAGCGCCGGGACAGTGGGCCCGTCTGTTCCCTCCATGCCTGAGGACCACCTTTTAGAGTCAGCCCAGGTAAGACCTCAGCGAACCTCGCAGCACAAAATCATGATTTCTTTGCATGGCCAATCTGTCCTGGGTACGTTAAGATGTTTGCCGTTTAGTTAGGTTTAAAAAGGAAGAAGAAAACACTAGAGTGGACAGGCTCCAGGGAGATGCTCGCCTTCCCGCAGCGACAGCATCCTGACAGCCTGTTTCACACAGTGGCATTTGCCGGAGCTCCCGGTTCTAGGTGACATCTGCCCAGTGTGGTGACCCTGCGTGGTGACCTTGGGCCGGAGAAGGCATGACAAGGACACTGATGGCTAATCCCAAAATTTTGCTTCCCACCAAGGCTATAGATCACACACGTTGGACAACCCCCCAGAGGCCTGTCCTGGAGCAACTATTTCAAGCCACCAACCAAAGGGGCGCCAAATGGAAAACTCTGACTCAAATGATCGGGCCCCCTTGGGGTCCAGAAGCTTCCATGATGTTGCTGTTGAACGAGCGTGCTGACAACAGTGCTGAGAGACCAGAGGGGTGGTGGAGGCTTGGACCAGGCCCCCCGGAACGGGTGCAGGCTCAGGCTGGGGCGCCCGCTCCCACGGGAGACAGACGCCCGTGGAACCGGAGGGGGATGGGCCACTCTAGAGGAACCTCCGCGTCCTGTTCTGGCCGGGAAACTTGCAAGATTTTGGCTGCGCAGTCCCTTCTGCTGAATCCAGAGGTGCAGTGACGAAGAACCGCAAAGGTTCTTCCTTGGGGAGCCCGGGGGCTGAGGGGCTGGTTGGTGGGGACTATGGAGCGTAGAAATAGGCTATGGGATAAGCTGCAGCCGAGGGCAAGATCCTCGAACACCCCGAGCTGCTCCCTCCCTGGGCGGGATGCAGGGTCCTGGGCGGGGCCCCAGCCTGGAAGCGGGGAAGCCACCCCGGCTGCTCCACAGCTGCTATTAGACAACCCGTCCTCCACCCCAAGCCTCAGGCTTCCGTCACTAAAATGGGTATAACCACCTACGGGCATCGTGGCAGGAATGGACATCTTAAATTTGAGAACGAGGTTTGAAGTTCCTGGGAGCCAAGACTTGTATACCCACCCACAGGAAGCGCTGGGCTCTGCAGGTGTGTAGCCAGAAACCTCTCTGCCCAGGTGCCAAGGGTGGGGACAGGCCTGGTTCTTTCTTGGGATGGAGACTCAGGGACACAGGAGAAGGGCGCGGCCTCTGAACTGGACAGAAGCTCATGGGACCAGAGCTCAGAGACGATGGTGGTTGGTCGAGCTTTCGACCCAGTCTTGGAATGAGAATGAACATGAAAGTGGGTGCAGGACCATGAAGTCCCTGGATTAATGGGTAAAGGAGCCAGAATGTGCCCGAGGACGTGGAGGGAAAGCCCGTGGAACAAACCTCCCACCCAAAGGACACGGGAAGCCTGGCTCCCAAGGCTCCTTCCTCTTCCCTCAAAGATGCAGCCTCTTTTCCTCTCTCACCCTCTCAGGCCCACGGGCACCTGACCCAGGAGTGACCTGTTGCTGCCCACCAACCATGCCACCTGGGGTAGGTGACAGACACCGAGTGCCACCTGCTGCTCCAGCCTTCTTTGGAAAGATGCCTCCCTGTTCTGCTCGAGTGGCCTTTTACCAGGAGAATGGTAGGAGACAGTTAACATTTATTCATACGCAACACTGGATAGGAAACAGCGCTACAAACACAACTTAGAAACAGCAAGTCAGAAGTAGGATAAAACACCTAGCGAAAACGAGCTGTAGGTACATTTCAAAAATGCGTTTGCATTTCGTTTTTTGCATCTTGACTAGCACCATCTGTACACAAGAAAGTAGGGACGTACATGTTTGGATACTAACATTTGCAAGGCACTTAATCAGTCATTCTGGGTAATTCATCTGTCGTTGGTGTTCTGGTTGAACTTTCAACAGCAACCCACGCCCACCTTCACCCTTTCTCACAAAACCAGGGAAAGAGAGGGGTCTCTTTTGCCAGCAGTTCTTATGTACAAACAAGTTCTAGAAAGTTCCTCAAAGTGCTTTCTCAGTCTCACAGGGCCTCCACATCCCTTGGGCTTCCCACCGGTTCCTCCTCCTCGCCTTGTGTGCTGGGCGCCGGCACCTTCCTCCTACAGCAAACACAACTGCTCAACGTCACCGCAGACCTGCCACCAACCTTCCTCCTCATCCTGTGGTCTCTGAGCGCCACCAGCAGCGGGGCCTGGTGCGCGCGCCTGGCTGGGGGGCCCCGGGGCCCTGAGGGTGGCCGGTGCCCTTCACCGGCGCCTGGAGGTGATGTCGAAGCAGGTGATCATCATCAGGTGAGCCTTGCAGAAGTTGACGCGGCTTTCCAGGCGCTCCGTCACGCACTCGAGCGCTTCCAGGTACTCCAGGGAATCCAGCTCCCAGACCTGCTCCAGGTCAACTGCAGAGGAGGAGAGGGTGATGGGACAGGAGGCTCAGAGGGCGGGAGCAGCTCCGTGTCCCCTCCTGCCTGGCTCTCTGCCTCTCTCTCGGGTTGAGAAGGGATCTCTATTTACTATTTGCAAGTACACTGGGGGTCCTTTGTTCCAATTAAAGTCTTAGGTCCCTCACATTTTATTGAGACTCTACCGAGGGATAAGGGGAGCAGTGTTACACCTCTGCTAGTTTACGTGGGGGCTGCGCCTCCCTGGGGGGTCCCTGCACTCAGCTGCCTCTGCAACCAGCTGGAGACACTAATCTGTCTCCTGACTCTTCCTAGTTGAGTTTCTGGACTCACTGGTCCCTGGGAAGCGATGATGATGATGTTAATAACTAGTAGCAATTGTATTAATAATACAGTGATCAATGATTATTAACTAGCAATAGTGATCAATGATTATTAACTAGCAATTATTAACTAGCAATAATTATTAACTAGTTACGATGTGTTGCACTCAGCAGGCAAGCTGAGACTTACGCCTGTCCCGGTCAGCTGCTAACAAGCAGGTACGTGACCGTGGTCAGGGAGTTGCGACATGCAGCAGAGTCCTAAAGGAGGGTCCTCAAGGCTGACCTTGTGCAGGTGAGCCAGCGGACCGAGTGGAGAGGGGTGACCTGCGAGGGTTACACGGTCAGTAGGGCAGGCACGGGCACCTGGATACCCACGTGCAACCTCCACACCAGCCGCCCAAGTGAAGGCGAGAAGGAAGCCAGTGTTCCCAGAAGCAGCTACCCTACCTACTGATGTGTAAGTTCGCTCCCATCCTGGGCAGAAATGTGACTTTGTAACATGAAGACCACGTTCAGGCTGAGGGGCTGGAGAGCAGAGCTGGTGACGGGGAGGGAAAGAAATCCGAAGGGCAGTGGGTCCCCTATCACTGTAATCATTTGGGACCAGAGTTGAGCTTGATGTTGTGGAAAATGGAATGGTTGGGAATGAATTCATAAGCGACCACTGAATCTTTCAAAGTCAGATTTGTTATTACAGGCCTACTGCTGCTATCCTGGGCTTCCTGTTAAATGGAAATAACCCTGTGCCTGTTACGTTTCTCACTCAGAAATGTTCTTCTTGCTTTCAAAGGATCCTCCGTGAAGCTTTTCTAAGGCTGTGCCTTCTTCTGCCTTATTCAGAGCTCTTTCAGACCTAGATTCGAGGTGTGATTTTGTGGCCCGGGAGATTTGTCATTTGGCCGTCATGTCTGTATCTGGGGGAGGGGAGTCTCATTGGCAGGTGCTTCGGGCTGAGACACAAGCAATAATCCTGCAAGAGCTGCCTCCACCCATCACAGCCGCACCCCCAGGAGATGGCCTGTGCACCCGGCGGGCATCGCAGGCCCTTGGATTCAGGCACAGAGGCTGCCTGCGCCCTCCTCACCCCGCCGTGCGTGCCAGGAACGCACCCCAGGACTTACACTCGCTGAGCCATTTGTTGGGGTCCAGCATCAGGTACTGCTTCGTCGCCTCCAGCTCCTTCATCAGCCACTCATACTTGGCGCGGACCTCGGCGATTCTCTGCTGCCGGTGCTCCAGGATTTTCAGTTTCGCGTTGAAGCACATCAGCTCCTGGCAGGAGCAAAGAACCTTCCGCTCAGATCCAGCCCATGTTCCCCTTCTAGAAAGTGCTGTTTAAGCGTCCGGGGTGTGGCCAAGGAGCGGGTCGCTGGCAGCAGCAGCTGATGTTCAACTCAGACACCCGGCCAAGCACAGGGTGTTAATAAAATACAGAAGCCAGAAAAGCCCCTGCCACCCCCAGCTTCCCCAGCCTTAGAGCCTTGAAGATGTTTAGACAGGGAAACGTGGAATTCTCCACATTCCTGGACTCAAGTCCTGCCGGGACAGGGCTGTGACCTCCCACCCCCCGCCCAGAGCCTGGTCCTCACCCCAGGGCTGTGCTGCAGGGGCCACCACGTGGGGAGGAGGTGGCTCACCTTGCTGTTGCCCCCGCGTCGCCGCTGCAGCCGCTCCACGTCATCGATTTCGTAGACTTTAATCTCGAACGGTTCCCCGAGGCCCCGCTGGGCGCTGCGCAAGGGGCCGTCCACCCAGCGGACGCTGGCGCTGTTGGCGGGCTTCCTCACAGGGGAGGGGGTGTCCAGGGACAGCGCGGGGATGAGCCTCCGTCTCTGAGAACCTAAAGGGGATTAAACCCAACGCTCATCTTCCTAAATTTCCATCTTTTAAACAGATGTTCTTCTGACGCAAACGGTGGGACCAATGGGCGCCTGGCACCTGCGGCAAAGCAGAATCGGCCTCCTGCTATGCACCTCAGCACTTCCTGCCTGAGCCCTGCCCCGGGACATCAGGTAGGCCCTGCTCACCTTCCATCCACCACCGGTCACTGCCTGTGGGACACACACATGCGTGCATCCACACACATGCATTCACATTTGTGTATCAATGTGTTCACACATGTATGCATTCATACATGTGCACCCATACTCATGCATCCATGCTCACACAAGCTTTCTCGTATACATATGTGCACCCATACACATGCATTCATACCAACCCCATACATGCAGCCTTGCATACATGCATATACGTATATCCATACACATATCCACTCACAGTCCATACACATGCATTCACACAATCATACATGTACATTCACAAACATGGACACACAACACACAACTCCATATGTGCATCCACACATGCATCCATATACAAGCATTCACGCACCCACATATTCATAATGTGCATCCATTCACACATGCATGCATCCACATGTGAATTCATACATACATATGTGCAGCCACATGTACATCACCTACACCCTTGCATCCACAGACACGTCCACTCGTGCATTCATACTCACATGTACATGCACATCCATGCATCTATAGTACAACCACACATGTATCCATACTATTGTACCCACATTCACACACATCCATATTCACATGCATTCACACCCCTGTACCCACTCACGTGGATATGCATACACGCACACACATCCACACATGCACACACAATCGCATGTATCCACACATTCATACTCACATGTACATCCACACGTCTGTGCATTTACACGCATCCACAAATACACATTCGCATGTGCACACATTTCCATACACATGTGCAGCCACTCACATCACCCATAACTATGCACATTCATACATGTGCTTACACACATGCATCCACTCACATGTGCATTCACATGCATCTAAACATGTGCATCCATACATGTCTACCCACAAACATGCACATGGGGACTTACATGCATTCACACATGCATGCATTCATACATGTGCATCCATACTCATCCATCCACACATGTATCAGTGCATCCATGCTCACACAAGCATTCTCATATACAGACATGCACCCATACCCATGCTTTCATACTCATGTGTGTTCACAAATATGTACATGTGTGTACACATGCATTCATACCAACCCCATACATACAGCCTCACACACATGCATCCACACAATATGTACATCCACCCATGTGCACCCACAAACATGCATGTCCATACACATATCCACACAGTCCATACACATGCATTCACACATGGACCCAACACACACACCATACATATGCATCCAATCACACATGCAGCCATAGAGTACTCATACATATGTGCATTCACATACATCCATATACCCACATACTCATAATGTGCATCCATTCACACATGCATCCATATACCCACATATTCATAATACGCATCCATTCACACATGCATCCACACATACATCCACTCATGTGTATCCATTCACACATGCAGCCATAAACATGCATAGTCACATGTGCGTGCACATCCATACTATTGTACACACATCCATATTCACAAAACATCCATATACATGTATCAACACGTACACATGCCTGCATTTACACGTGTGCACCCACAAATCACATATGTGCACACACTTCCATACACATGTGCAGCCACAGGTGCAACCACTCACATCACCCATAACTATGCACATTCATACATGTGCTTACACACATGCATCCACTCACATGTGCATTCACACATGCATCCATACATGTCTACCCACAAACATGCACATGGGGACTTACATGCATTCACACATGCATGCATTCATACATGTGCATCCACACTCATCCATCCACACACGTGTATCAGTGCATTCATGCTCACACAAGCATTCTCATACAGACATGCACCCATACCCATGCTTTCATACATGTGTGTTCACAAATATGTACATGTGTGTACACATCATTCATACCAACCCCATACGTGCAGCCTCACACACATGCATCCACACAATACGTACATCCACCCATGTGCACCCACAAACATGCATATCCATAGTCCATACACATGCATTCACACAATCATACATGTGCATTCACAAACATGGACCCAACACACACACCATACATATGCATCCAATCACACATGCAGCCAGAGTACTCATACATATGTGCATCCACATATATCCATATAGAAGCATTCACACCCACATATTCATAATGTGCATCCGTTCACACATGCATCCACATGTGAATTCATACGTACATATGTGCAGCCACATGTACATCCACCTACACACTTGGATCCACACACGTCCACTTGTGCATTCATACTCACATGTACATGCACATCTATAGTACAACCACACATGTATCCGTACTATTGTACCCACATTCACACACATCCATATTCACATGCATTCACACTCGTGCACTTGCATTCACACCCCTGCACCCACTCACGTGGATATGCATACACGCACACATGCACACACAATCGCATGTATCCACACATTCATACTCACATGTACATCCACACATCTGTGCATTTACATGCATCCACAAATACACATCATTCGCATGTGCACACACTTCCATACATATGTGCAGCCACAGGTGCAACCATTCACATCACCCATAAATATGCACATTCATACATGTGCATCCATACATGTCTACCCATAAACATGCACATGGGGACTTACATGCATGAACACATGCATGTGTTCATACATGTGCATCCATCCACACACGTGTATCAGTGCATCCATGCTCACACAAGCATTCTCATATACAGACATGCACCCATACCCATGCTTTCATACTCACGTGTTCACAAGTATGTACATGTGCGTACACATGCATTCATACCAACCCCATACATGCAGCCTCACACACATGCATCCACACAATATGTACATCCACCCATGTGCACCCACAAACATGCATATCCATACACGTATCCACACAGTCCATACGCATGCATTCACACAATCATACATGTGCATTCAAACATGGACCCAACACCATACATATGCATCCAATCATACATGCAGCCATACAGAGCACTCATACATACGTGCATTCACACAATCATACATGTGCATTCAGACATGGACATAACACACCATACATATGCATCCAATCACACATGTAGCCATAGAGTACTCATACATATGTGCATCCACATACATCCATATACCCACATATTCATAATGTGCATCCATTCACACATCCACACATCCACTCATGTGTATCCATTCACACATGCAGCCATAAACATGCATACTAACATGTACATGCACATCCATGCATCCATAGTACAACCACACATGCATCCATACTATTGTACACACATCCATATTCACAAAACATGCATCCATATACATGTATCCACACATACATGTACACATGCCTGCATTTACACGTGTGCACCCACAAATTACATTCATGTGCACACACTTCCATACAGATGTGCAGCCACAGGCGCAACCACTCACATCATCCAGAACTATGCACATTCATACATGTGCTTACACACATGCATCCACTAACATGTGCATTCACACATGCATCTAAGCATGTACATCCATATGTCTACCCACAAACATGCACATGGGGACTTACATGCATTCACACATGCATGTGTTCATACATGTGCATCCATGCTCACACAAGCATTCTCATATACAGACATGCACCCATACCCATGCTTTCATACTCACGTGTGTTCACAAATATGTACATGTGCACACACATCATTCATACCAACCCCTTACATGCAGCCACACATGCATCCACACAATACGTACATCCACCCATGTGCACCCACAAACATGCATATCCATAGTCCATACACATGCATTCACACAATCATACATGTGCATTCACAAACATGGACCCAACACACACACCATACATATGCATCCAATCACACATGCAGCCATAGAGTACTCATACATATGTGCATCCACATACATCCATATACAGGCATTCACACACCCACATATTCATGTGCATCCATTCACACATGCATCCACACACATCCATACATATGCATCCACATGTGAATTCATACGTACATATGTGCAGCCACATGTACATACACCTACACACTTGCATCCACACATCCACTCAGGTATATCCATTCACACATGCAGCCATACACGTGCATACTCACATGTGCGTGCACATCCATGCATCCATAGTACAACCACACATGCATCCATACTATTGTACCCACCTTCACACATCCAGATTCACAAACATGTGCATGCATAAAACATGCATCCATACACATGTATCCACACATACTCACATGTGCATCCACAAATACACATTCATGTGCACACACTTCCATACACATGTGCAGCCACAGGTGCAACCACTCACATCACCCATAACTATGCACATTCATACATGTGCTTACACACATGCATCCACATGTGCATCCATACATGTCTACCCACAAACATGCACATGTGGACTTACATGCATTCTCACATGCATCCACAGTGCTTTCACACATGTACACACCTGCATCCGCATACATACATCCATACACACCCACAATCACGTGTGCATCCACACTTGCTTTCATACTCCAATGTACACACTTATCCATATACTCATGTATCCACTCACACAAGTGGATCTATGCACATGCATTATACTCAAATGTGCATCCACACACTCATGCAAACACTACAACCACATGTGCATGCATACATACAAGTGGATCTATGCATGCATTCATGTGCATTGTCACACATGTATCCACATGCCTATACACATATGCATCCACTCACCTATGCATCCATACCCACAGGTGCATTCCCACATACATATGTACATCTACACATGAACCTGTACTCACATGTGTGTATCCACACACTCACGTGCATCGGTGCCCACAGTCTGCGCCATCCCTGGGAGAGCACTGATCATGGGCCTTGGAATGGGTCCCACACAGATGCGCCTCCACCTCCAAAGCAGAAGCTCCCAGCTTTTTGCAGATCCCAGTCTCTGCCAGGGACCACAGCCTTCCAGGTGCCAGGTCAGGGGGCAGCTGCTGGAAGGCTATGGGGGTAGCACCCAGCCGGGCAGGCATGGTGTGGGGCCTTGTGGCCACAGCCTGAACCAGCCCTGCACTTCATGCAGATGGGCAGAAGTCAAGTATGGATGCTGATGCTGCCAACAGGGCTAGGCTGTGTGAAATTGCCCAGGTTTGACCTGAGAAAGTCAATGCTGGTACTTCAGTGAAACTTCCCACCCTTCTACCCCCACCCCTCCAGCCTTGGCTGCCAACTCTGTGTGTTAAGGGCGGGGCAGGCACCAACCAATCCCAGCCCATCTCTATCCTCTCCAACCCAGGTGACCTCCGTGAGCTGCCTGCTATTGGCCTTGCTGTTGCTACCATCACCAAGTGCAGACAGGAGTGCCACCCTGAGTCAGATGCTGCTGCCTCTTCTGCAAATGTCAGAACACACCTGTAGCCTCTCTGCCTGCGGGGGACGTGCCTGTCCAGCCAGGCCCTGGGAGCCCTTACTCAGACTCAAGGTACAGGCACCAGGAGGACTGATCCGAACACATGAAGCATCAACTAAACTGGACTATAGACACCAGAGCTGAGAGAGAGGGAGGCTGAGTGCTCTCAGTGGCCACCAAGAGCCAGCTCCATGGCCTCGCAGATGAAAGACAACGCTGGGTGCCCAGCGTTGAGACAGGGTGGCTTCCCCAGGGACAGTTCTCCTCCAGGTGGAAACCAATGACTACAGCAGAGCTGGAAAATTCCTGCCGCCTCGTGATGTGGCATGCTGTAGTGTATTAGTCACGTGTAAACCAACCTAGTGTGCGGTATGTTGTGTAAAGGCACAGCATATACCACCAGGTACAGTACATGGTACTTGGTAATAAAGGGCTGTTACTGATTTATATATTTAGTGTACTTTTTATCGTACTTCTATTAAAAAACAAACTGGCAGCAGCTCATGCATTTCATGTTTACGACATCTTTCGATGGCATCATTTTCTCTTGCGTTTGACTTAAATCTTACGTTTTGTACAGTCACATGCTGTGCAGGCTCGGTGCCCAGGAGCACTAGGCCGGACCATGCAGTTAGGTGTGCAGGGGGCTGGGCCACCCAGGTGTGTGTAAGTACCTCCACGATATTTGCACAATGTCAGAAGAGTCACCTCACAATGCCTTTCTCAGAACATGTCCCTGTCATTATAGTGACACAAGCTATACACTGATCCTTACAGCTGCTTTCTATTCACGGCACAGCCTGATCCGATTTCCATTTCACTTGTGTCCTTGCAGCCTATAAAAATAGGCCCCTGTTGCTTTCATCTCATGCTGCGACCCAGAGGCCGCACTCTTACTGCCCCAGCTTGTGCCCAAATCAACGGCCCGGGACTCAGGGTCTCCACCTCCCCAGGCCCAGGCTCAGCGTGTCTCTCCCTGCAGGGCTGTCCCGTCACCCGAGCACACGCTCCACTTCACGCTGCCACCCGGCACTCTGCCGCGTGCCTCAGTTCATGGTTCCCTGCTTCACACCTTCTGCCCCTTTTCTCTCCAGCTAGCTCACAGACTTCTGACCAGGGCCTGGCTTCTAGGCTTCCTGCCTCTCCGCCACCACACCTGAAACGTCTCTCATGAAGCTCTAAAAAAGCAGAAAGTCCTGATCGCTATTTAGGACCGTCTTATGGGAAGGGAGTCATGCTACCAACAACATCATGTTATCTGAACCATCTCATGCATAACAGGCATCAGGGACACCACGGCAATTCTCTACCAACCCCTCACGATGCTTTTTCTGTGAGTGAACTGAAGCCCAGAGAGGAACAGTTCTACCCTAAAAGTCACACACCATCAACCCCCGCCTCCTGCCTTCTCACTGCTCCATGCTGCGCCCAACGGAATAAACCTGGTCTCACGCATTCCACGCGAACATGCACCTCCAGGAAAGGTTGGGTGGTTACGGGTGCTACAAAGCACTTAGGGAGCTCAAGGTTACCTTCCTAGAGCCACCGCTGTACCTCACTTTCACTAAGTCACCAAAACATTAAAATTCTCCCAATTCAACGCAACCCCTGACCAAGGGTCACTGCCTGTCTCCTTGGCAGCTCCAAGCACCGCGAGCCGTTGTAAAATCCAGCCATCTAGCCAGGAATGTCCTTTGAGGAATGTTCTGGCTTCTCTTCAAGAAGTTGCTTTGGATTTAATGCGGATCATGCCTGACGGCTACCATTTCCCTTAATAACGCGACCAACACGCGAGACAAGGTCACCTGACCAGAAAGGAGCATCTCTACCGCTGTATCCGTTTGGGAGCCTGGTCCACAGCTCACCGACGTCCCGTGCCCTTGGTGCTCACTGTTGCAGCCCATCCCAGGTCCCCGGGCTGGCGATCTATTCCACCCCATTTCCCTTCACTAGCGTGTGACAGAGCCAGCTGTCCCCTTCCCAGGCCTGCCGCCCAGAGGGCAGGGCAGCGGCGGGGTTCGCCGGGCACCTACCTGAATTGGACCGTTTCTTCGGGGTCTTGAGGCTGCGGCATCTGCCGCCCACGGAGCTGCTGTTCTCGCTCATGGAGTCCTGGGCGGAGGACGCGCTGCCCGTGGCCTCGCTGTCGCGCATCATGCTCTCGTAGCCGCTGCTGCCGCCGCTGTGGTAGAACAGCGCTGTCTTGCCCATGGCCGGGGGCAGCTCCCCGCTCAGCACGCTGCTGTTGTCGCTGCCGTGGCCGCTGCTGCAGCGATGGGGCTTCCGGGGTGGTGTGACCTTGCTGTAGGGGGACGGCAGCAGCGGTGCGGCTGCCGGCTTGTCCTCGGGGCCCCCGGCGCGCTCCTCCTCGGGCCCCGCCCGCGGCGGCAAGGCCCTGGGGCCCGCGCTGCCCTGCAGCAGCTCGGAGATGCGCCCGTTGACCGCGCGCAGCGGCAGCTTGGCGGCCAGGCCCGAGCCCCGGCTCCGGCTCAGCGACTGCGTGGACCAGGACATGTGCTTCCCGCTGGGGGCCGGGGCGGCGCTCTGGCCCACCGACTGCGGCAGGGACTTGGTGGAGAAGCTGAGCGTCTTGGTGGCGGAAGTGGACAGGCTGCGCGCCTTGGGACTGGCCAGGAGCAGCTTGCTCACGGCCGAGATCTTGGACTGGCTGGCCTTGGGCGAGGCCCCGGCCGACGGCGGGGAGCCCGCGTTGGTGGGGGAGGCGCCGGCGCTGCGGCCCAGGCTTCTCCCGGCGCGGGGCATGGTGCTGTCCTTGCCCGCGTGCAGCCGCGCGCTCATGGACGACAGGCTCTCGGCCCGCTCCAGCGAGAGGCACTCATAGTGGCTGACGCTTGTCCTGCCCAGAGAGTTGGTCCTGCTGGCCAGCTGCTCCAGCTTAGCGCTGAAGAGCTTGCTGCTGCTGCTGCTGGCATCCCTCGCCTTGGCGCCGGGCTCATCCAGGAAGCTGGCCAGGAAGGGCGCAGGCTGGTTCAGGGGGCTGCTGGTGCCGCTGCTGCTGGCACTGTGCTGGGGGCTGGCCCGGTTCTTCTGGTCCAGGCTGGACTTGCGCACAGGCGGCAGAGGCGGGGTGCCCTTGGGCCGCGCCAGGACACAGTGCTTGGGTGACACCACCTTCCTCTCCAGCATTGCCTTGGAGGCGTGGTTGCCCAGGGCGGCGCTGGGCTCAGGGACGCAGTGGTAGAAGAGGCCGTCCGGCTCCTCCTGCCGGCTGGCTTTCTGGAAAGCCCGGGGAAGGCTGCTCGACTTCAGGCTCTTGCTGGGATGCATGGGAACTGGGGCAGCCGCGCTGGGCAGGGCCACCTCACAGCCGTCCACGACCCGCCTGCAGCTGTCCGTCCCCGCGCAGGCGGAGGCCTCGCCGCTGCTGCTGCTCAGCCTGTCCCCGGGGCTGGCCTTCCGGTCCCGCTCTGCCAGGGCCTCGGGCTTCGCGGGGCCCGGGGCCGCCTCGCACCTCGTTCCCTCATCATCGCTGGGACACGCGTCCTCCCTCTTCACCTCCTCCTCTCGTTTCAGCCACGGGTCCTCAAACGTCATCTCTCTCTTTGCTCTGGTTTCCCTTCCCTCCTGGGACGGGGCTGCTTTGGGGTCGGTGTCCACGGGGGCCTCGGGCTCACGGACACCCCGGGGGCCCATGGCGATGCAGGGGTAAACGGTAATGTTGGTCTTCATGGGGATGTACCCTGCGCAGCTGCTCAGGTCGGCCGTGTTGGAGATGGTGACCATGGCCTTGCCCAGGGTGGATATCTTGCAGCCTTGGAGGGGGCTGGCTTTGCTGAAGGGGTCGTCCCCCATCTCGGACAGAATGAGCACGTTGTCGGGGCCCACGCGGGGCTTCTCCCGGCACCGCCCCGCAGCGGCGTCGTGCGTGCTGCCGGCGGGCTCCGAGGCCGGCGGCTCCGCCATGGCCTCCCCGTGCCCGAAGCAGGTCTGGGCCGTGAAGCTGTGGCCTGACTGCTCACCGTCGCTGCCCGCGCTCACCTCGCTCAGCCAGGAGCTGACGGAGGACCGCCGGCTGCCGGCCTCCCGGCCCTTCTCGTCCAGGCCCAGCTTCGGGAGGGGCAGGAACTGCGTGATGCTGACCTCGGAGACGGGCGCCACGCCGGGGTAGCACTCCAGGTCCTCGCTGACGCTGCCGATGATGCTGACGGGCCGGGAGCCCGAGGCCAGGGCCTGCACCGAGCAGTCGCTGTTGAAGCTGATGATGCTGGTAGGGCGGCCGCCGTCCAGGACGCCGCTGATGGTCAGCTCCTCCACCAGCGTGAACACCAGCTCGTCCTCCCCGTTCAGCTCCAGCGGCTGCTGCACCGTCACCATCGTGGTGCTCACGACCTCCTGCCCGGCGCCCGGACGCGCTGCCGCCGGACGTTCGTCCTCAGCGGGGCGGTCAGGGAACCCCTCGCTCCCAGCCGACACGGACTTCTTCACAATCCGGGGGCTCATGCCCACCGGGGGCGTGCGCACCTCGGGCTGCGGCAGGTCCTCGCCGGGCACCGCGCCGCCATCCTTGCCCGAGGGCGGCAGCGGGGCCGGGGAAGGCAGGACGCCCTTCTGGGTGTAGACTTTGCACCTCTGGGAAGGCGAGCTGGCCGGCTTGTACTCGGAGGTCTTGGACAGGCTGGCGATGCCCAGCCGGGGGGAGCCCACGGGCCGCGGCTTGCCCTCCACGAAGCCGCAGGAGTTCAGGCTTTCGCGGCTGCTCTGGAGGCCAGGGCTCTGCCCCAGCTGGGAAGCACCGTGCTGGCCGCCGGCGCCGGGGATGCTCCTGGGCGACGCAGGGGTGGGGCTGCCGGCCAGGGTGGCAGCAGGGACAGGCGAGGGGTTCCTCTGCATCCGGGAGCCGGGGGGCTCGGGGCCTTCTCTGTCCGTCGGCTGGCCGTCCGACCCGTTCTCTTCCTTATCAGACTCACACAGCCCGGTGGCCCCCGCCGCTGGGCTGAACGGGGCACCCCTGCCGGCCTGCTCAGCCCCGAACTGGGCAGGCCGCTCCTCGAAGGGAAACGGACTGGGCTCCTCGCTGCCGTCGATGCAGTCCAGCCGCTCCTGCAGCTCGGCGAACGTGTTGCACTTCAAGCAGTCCCTCTCCGGCTGGCCGGCCGCGGCCTCCGCGGCCTCGGCGGGCCGGCTGTCGCCCCTGGCCTTCTGCAGGGCCGGCACGATGGGGACAAAGTCAGGGGGCCCCTCGTTGTCGGTGAGCTCCTTGTCGGACAGCGCCGCGCCGTTGGGCCCCACGTAGATGACCGTGTCGCAGGACTGCTCGCTGCTGGAGGAGTAGTCGGGGTCGCTGGGCAGGTGGGGCAGCGGGAAGTCGGCGTCCCCCGCGGCCCGGGCGTGGAAGGGTCTCAGCTGGGTGGGCCTGCGCATCCTGCCTTCCTCGCAGGAGCTCTCTCCCCCTGAGGAGCTCGACGTGTACTGGGAGACAGAGCAGAGTGGTCAGCCCGGGCAGCCTCCCAGACACGCTTCCCGGGAGCCACCCCGCTGGCGGCAGGCAGGGTCTCCGGCCCCGGGCGGCCTCCCTGCACACGGCGGCTGCGCGGCGCCTGCCAGCGCGCCCTGCTTCCCACATCATGGCCACCACGCATGCAGAGGGTGGCCCCGTGGCACATGGGGACACAGAGGCTGCTCATGAGCAGAGGTGACCACCCCAGGCCCTGCCTGAGCTCCTAAGGCACCAGGTACCATGGAACACGGGTCAGAAAAAAACTCATTTTTGATATTTAAAAAAAAAAAAAAAAAAAGCCTACTAAGAGGAAGGGGAAAGCCCCACCCATCGCCTGCTGGCCCTGAATCAGAGCGACACTTTCTCATGCCACCCCGGTCCCGGCTTGGCCTCTGCCTCAGGGATCAGGCCCAGAAGTTTCCAGCAGAATCTTAGCGTTAATCAAAAACCAGCGAATGAACAGGGTGGAGCCCAGCCACCGAAAATGCCTCCCGGAAGCATTGAGGCTGGGGCCACGTGAGCAAGGAGTTAACAGTCCTCTTGGGGGTCCACCAGTTGAAAGACACAGGACACAGTCTCCGTCTCTGCTGGGCCCAGGCAGGTGAAATCCCTGCTTCCTGCCCTTCCCAAATGCTCCACCTCAAAGCAGCAACGCGTCTGAACTGCGTCAAGTGGACCAGTGCTCTCGGTTCCAGGGCCCGGACGGATGACCCAGAAAAGCACCAACTGTGGGGACTGGAAGTGACTTTCTTCTGCATCAACACCAAGGTTTTCCTGCCCCCAGGGGGACCCTGAGCCCCACGCCCCTACCCGTGGGGACTGGAAATCTGGACTTGGCTTCTTCTCACTCCACTCCCCCAAGGGCCCTTCCCCAGCCCGCGCCTGGTGGGCTCCTTACCTTCGTTTTCTTTTTCTTCATCCTCAAGACCCTCGAGGCGATCTGGACGGTGGACAGGGTCTCCGCGTAGTTGCCGGCCGCGGCCGAGATGTGTGCGATCATGGTGGTGCGGCAGTTCACGTTCCCCAGGGACTCGCGCAGCAGCATGGTGAGCTTGCTGTCCCTGCGGGGCGAAGGGGGCGGGATGCCATCACAGGCCGGGCCTCCCCGCTGACCTCAGGCCTTGACAGCGGGCCTTTCCTTTCCTGGTTAATCAGCACCCTATTCTAGCACAGGGCTCTTGGCTGTTGCAGCTGAGCACGTGATTTGAACTCCAAGGACAGAATTCATGCTAAACACCTCCCTTGACATATTTGTCCTGGCAGTGCTGTCTATTCCTGTGAGTCTGTGTGCCCGGGACATCGCACCTAATGAGGCCTAGGAATGGAAATGCGAGGAAGACCGTTTGCACACGGGCCGGCCCTGCCACAGACAGGACCTCCCCGGCCGTGAACTTGCACTGAGAATCTATATGCTAAATGACACGTGCAAAGTTCCAGTTGCTAAGGATTTAGCTACTTTCTTGCTATTGTCCCTGAACTATCAGATTTGCACGGAAGTTGTTCGTGTCAGGTGAGGAGTCTGTCCTTCTACCTGTGTCCGTGTCAGGCTGTCAGCCAGTCACCCCGGGGCAGCTCCCTGGAGAGGGGCCGTCCAGTACCACAGACTCAGTGTGAGACGCAGGTTGCTATCAACCGAGATTAGACCTTGGAAATGGGGAAAACATTTCACAAGTGACCTGCCTTGGCCTCCGGGAGGAACGGCTGGCATGAGAGCAATAGTTGTTCCTTTCCATCTGGGACCAATTAAGGTGTCAGTTTAGGGCTGCTGGGCTCACTCTGGCTCGGTTCCAGGGCAATTTAAAAATACATCAGGGTTTCCCTTTCAGCCAAATATTCAGTGGTGAAAGTGGGGGAAGGGGAGTGTGATGGCAGAATGTTTGTCTTCCCCAAATTCCTACATTAAGATCCTTACCCTGCAATGTGATGGTGTTAGGAGGTGGGGCCTTCGGGAGGTGATGAGGTCATAAGGGTGGGGCCCCCATGCACTGGATTAGCGTCCTCGTGAACGAGACCCCAGAAAGCTCCCTTAGCCCTTTCACCGTGTGAGGTTATGGCAACAAGGTGGCCCTCCACGAACCACGAGCCGGGTCCTCACTAGACACTCAATCTTCCAGGGTCTTGATCTGAAATGTCCCAGACTCTAGAACCATGGGAAATAAATTTCTGCTGTTTATGCCACCTAGTCTGTAGTGTTTTGTTGTAACAGCCCAAACTAAGACAGAAAGGTCAGGGGGTTGGGGAGGAGTATGGCCTGGCTGTAAACACTTAACTCCTTTCCAAATGAATCTGGAAGGCATGTCGCAGATATAACCAGAGCTGACACCCAGGTGGGGAAGCCAAGTCCCAGTCCTGGCAGACGTTTTTAGTGAAGACACCAAACCTGCATGAGCCTTGAGCTCTGGCTTCCACATGAGAGGAAGACGACAGATTCCATCAGGGTTAAGCTGTGACCCCATACAGCCAGTTCTTATTACTCGTGGTAGCTGGGTTCTAGAAAGTCTTTGTAAACACCAAATTCATGACCACAGAGCCCTTGCTGCCCAGGCAACACATGGCTGGGGGCCTCTGGTCACAATATCCTGTGGGTCGATCAACACGTAACCTTGTTTAACCTGTTTCAAGATACCTTATTTAATACACATTTCTTACAAAGAATGAACGACAGGCAATCATTTCTTCATACTAAAACACTAGCTGAGAAGAGTCAAATAACATTTTCCTGACTCTGGGGAACAGGACCATAAATTCATATGGCTTTCAACCTCAGAGCAAAACTGTCCGCTATACATTTTTTATTTAATTGGTCGTTATTTTGTGAACCTACAAATACATCCAGCCACGTGTCCGCAGCTTCTTCATGCACTTTAGATGTGACTGCACTTTCCAGACCAGCCTGATTACAGATGGATGGCTTTCCCCCTCCTGTTTAAGAATGCATCATAGTATGGACTCATTAACATTAAATTCATACCAACAGCCGCAGGAGCCTAACCTTACCACACGGCACGCTCTGGACAGCACTGTGGCACTGCACTTTGGGGGCCATCTTAGACAGTGACATCACCAACAAAAATTCACAAATGCAAAGAAATGGGGCAATGCACACTGTGGAAGGGACAATTTTCACAGGAAGAAGGGGAATACCGGAACAGAGCATCACCCTGCTCAGCCTCAGCCCAGAACACGACCATTGGGCAAGTCAAAGATTTCATTACCGGGTGCACCTTCGAGGGACGATGCAGTGACTCAACCACCGGTTCAGGGTCACAACTAAATCTAAGTAGGCCAGCGTGTGATATGACATCTACCAATGACCAGACGCGACTGTCCTGCGAAGTGTCTAACGGTCAAGTCCTATGAATTAAGCGCACTTTGCTGATCCATGTGACAGACGCGGTGTAAGTTCTCAGCCAACTGTCCACCCTGTGCGTTTCCACGACCCCCCAGCTCATGAGTAACCACAGGACTTTTCTAACATCCACATTGTGGGAAGAAGCCGGGGCCTGGGTATGGCTTGGCAACCAGCATTTCAGCTGTGCGTATGGAAAGCCAGAGAAACTGCTGGCAAGGCTCCTTCACCTGGGCTCTCTAGGCTCCAACACACATCCCTATGGGAGTGAGAAATGGTAGCAGTCAAGCTTCGGTTTTCCCCACCTCACTGTAATGGATCCTTGAACGCGGAACAAAGGCAGTGAAGTTGGGGATGGGGTGAAAGACGGGGCAGGGCACTCAAGGCTGGTGGATTTAACACAGTGTCTCTGGTGGGAAAATGGAAAGGTGTAGGGTGTCTGGGACAATGGTCAGCGCAAACTCAATCTGCACCTTGACATCAAGACCGAGGCAAGGGGAAGAGAACTTGGGCACAGAGCTGCGGATCCCCAAGCCCCAGGGCCAGGCATGGGGAGGGATAGAGAGACTCAGGGGACATGTGGGAGGGGCGCTGCCTGTGCAGGAAAGAAGGAGACAGCGCAGAGCTGTGGGGTATGAAGAAGCCATGTTTCATCCTCATGGTTCACCTCCCTCCCCAACCAACACACCTTTTAAAAATTATCTTCCTCCCTGGCCAGGTAACTCAGTTGGTTAAAGTGCCGTCCTGATACCCTGAGGCTGTGGGTTCGATCCCCAGTCAGGGCATGTACAAGCAGCAGCCAATGAATGGAATGGATTCCAATAAGTAGAATGACAAAGTGATGTTTCTCTTTCTCCCACTGTCTCGCCTCTCTCTCTAAAATCAGTCAATCACTAAAATGACTTTTGGAAAATGTCTTGCTTTTTAAAGTAAGTCAACCTTTTATTGGTCATAGAAACAGGACGTATGAATAAACTCTAATGAATACTCTTGAAAGAGCACAGAAGAGCCATGAGTGCCCTAGGGCGCTGGCAAACTGGGGCCCGTGGGCCAAACCAAGCCCGCTGCCTGCCTTCAAATAAAGTTTTATTGGAACGCAGCCACACCTGCACATTGCCTCTGGCTCCTTTCACCCTACAACAGCAGAGTTCAGCGGTTATGACAAGGCCCGCATGGCCTGAAAAGCCACAAATGGGTCCTCTCTGGTCCTTCACAAAATGGTTGACTCATGGTCCAGAGTAATGACAGAACGTGGAGTCATCCCTGACACCATAAGAGCCACCGCCAGAGCACGGAGGAATGTCCTAACTTCTTCTTCAATCATCTCTTTCTTATTTGTGAGTTGTAGTCTGTGCTTTTTTTTTAATCCACACCTGAGGATAAGTTTATTGATTTTGAGAGAGAGACAAAGAGAGAAACATCGATTGGTTGCCTCCTATAGGTACACTGACTGCGGACAGAACCTGCGACCTTTTGGCATACAGGACAACCGCCCCAACCAACTGACCCACTCGGCCACGGCTGTGCCGTCTCTCTTTTAGGTCAAATGTTTCACAGAGGGAGCACTGAAGTCAGCCCCAAGGATAAAGGCAGAGGGGCTAAGACGTGCCGAGTGTTAGAACGCACCAGACACCAGGCCGTAACTGTGGTCTATCTTCCCAAAGAAGACTCAAGGCTGCTCACTCGTCCAACCCGTGACTCCACTGGTGTCTGCAGCTGCTCATTCAAGGAGCATTGAGTGAGCCCTGACCCTACGCGGGGTGCCGTGCAGCTGCTGAGATGAGTAGGGGAGCCGGGCTGGATGGCATGCAGGAAGCCCACTACCCAGCGTGGGCAGCAGGCATGCAAACACACACCGTAATGTCTCTTGTTAAAACTAGTGCCTGAGGAACAAATCTCAAACAGTGCATAAGGAAAGACCCCGTGAGGCTGGAGCATGTCCCCACCATCCCTGTAACTCCTCTAAGAGACCGCCCAGCCCTCGACAGGTACAGCACAGTCCTGCCTCGCTGGCTGCAATCTCCTACGTGTCAGGAGGCCAGGATGGAGAAAGATCCTTAATTTGTGAGATCCCTCAAACACCCGACCAAACCCTAAGTTCCTTTCTAAAGCGCAGTGCGCAGTCAGTAGCTCATGATTTGCTGACCCCCAGGAGGGGAGACACTCCCAGCTGGTGAGACGGGTCAGGCTGCCATGGAAAAAGATGTGCAAAGTCATGCTGCTACGTGGCCTGGGGACTTGCACCAGAAAATCGCACCATTCCTCTCATGAGCAGGGCTAGGTCTACGGCTACTTCAGAAGGAGGTGAAGAACGCTGGGGCGGGTGGTACCAACATCCTGAACATCCTGCTGAAGAACAAAGCAGCAGTGTGCTGGGGATCACCAAGCCCGGCCACCTGACTCCAGCACCATGGACAGCCCTTCTTTCAAGCCCTGTGTCCTAGGGGAGAGCACCTGTGTCTCCATCAAGGTCACCACTAAGACAGACAGTGGTCAGTCCAAACACAAAACACAAAAATAAAGCAAGATGATGCTGGGTCTCTCCACCTATGTCAAATTTTTTAAATCCTCACCTGAGGATCTGCTTATTGATGTTCAGAGAGAGACAGGGAGAAACATCAATGTGAGGGAGAAACACTGATCATCTCTCTCTCATACATGTCCCAACGATGGAGCAAACCCACAACCTAGGCAGGCCCTGACTGGAGATCAAACCTGCCACCCTTTGGTGTACGATGACACTTCAACCAGCTGAGCCACCAGGTCAGTTCTTAATAGTACATTGAAAGAAAGGAGCTTAGTCCAGAAAACTAAGCACCAGAAGAATTTGCAAAAGAAAGATTCCTGGGGCAGCAACACAAATAGGAGCAGACACGGAAACCATAACGAGGCACACCCCTGTGCCCACCCAGCATACGCAAGGCATGCTCTTTGTAAGAAAATACATCCTGTGTTCGTGTTTTAAGTAATGCACCACTAATATTCAAGAATGCAGATCACACACACAGAATGGTGACAGCTATTCTGATCAAGATAACAGCTACCATTGAAATGTCAAGAAAACATCCCAATTCCTCACCTTAGGGACATGACCCTGGAACTATGCTGCATTCCAATAAGGATCCCAACTTCTAGACACTTTACCTGCGAACTGCCTGATGTGTTGTCAGCCTCAACCAGGGAACATGAGGGGCTCAGCAAGGGGGGGGCTAGGCAGTGAGCTAGCTCCAAGAGTTCTGACCAACCAGCCTACCTACCCCCCAAATCCCAGGCCCCACCACTGACCATCAGGAGGAGAAGGAGGAGGAAGGAAGGATGAAAAGAAAAAGCACGCAGGAGGCAGGAGAAAATCCTGAACTTGACATAGTTTTTTGGTTACTTAGATGGCTCTCCCTTCTTCCTATTCATATCCTGTTGGTCTATGAACATTCTTTACTGCTGTCACCTGAAGGATCGTTGGTGACCTTCAGAAACCAACCCAAGATACCCAGGACCAGGTCCCTGAGAAACCAGCATCCATGGCCCTATGTTTCTGGCCAAGGTGGGCACCATCTGTGCAGTTTTTTCTCCTCATTAGAGAGAGGACAGATGGAGTCATTGTCCCACTGCATGAGGACCACTGTTCGTCTGTCTTCTAGGTCCCAAGCAAGGACCTTTATCTGTGACACCGTTGAGTTGTGACAGACAGAAATATATACCTCTACAGGGGAAAATCACTTTCCTTGAGTTTATTTGTAAGGGACCTGATGACCTCTGTCCACGATGATGGCTTTATGCATGTTCCTATCTTGGGATGAGGACTTGACACACCTTCCCTTTGCAGAAGTCATCTGAGAGGCACAAGTGGCCTTGACTCAGCAATTCCCTTCAAGGATGCCAACCTTTTAAGGCACAAATGATCTGATTTCTGGTACTAGAGAAATACCGCAAGCTTTGTACCAGGCACAACTACCCTAATGGCATTTTCAAAAGGAGTCACGTGAGCTTCAAGTGCTTGTTGCTAAGTTACACCTATTACCCCATTTGTACTGGAAAAGCACAGGCAGGTCTCTTCTGTGGGACGCTGGAAAAGAAAGTGCCTAATAGTGACAACCCAGGTAGGGAAGCACAGTTCTTAGGTCTCCGATGAGAGCGACTTTGGCTGGAATAGGCAATCACTGGCAGAAATAGTGCCCTGGGTCTGGGGCATGGGTCAGAGGTAGCCCAGCAAGCACCAGCATTCCGTGTGCGAGATGATGAATTCACTCATCAGACCAAGAGCTGAGAAGAGGACCCTATAAAGAGCCACCTGCTCCTAGCTGAAGGACCAGCCTTTGTGGCCCAACCAGTTCATGCTTCACGTCACCTAGATCACCTGTTGGTGGAGGTCCTGAAACCATAGGACAGGCTCTCTACTGTTCTGTAATAATAGTAATGATAAATAACGACAATCACATTCTCCCACTGTAGAATGCTAAGGTACACATAAATGGCATCATTTTGAATTTTGAAATCCTCTGATGCTGAGCCAGCAACAGGAGATAAATTCTCCTTGGTTACCTAGCATTGGCACCAGGGTGACACTAGAACTTTGGGGACAGTCCCTAATGAGAAGTAGGAGGGAAATGATGGTGCCCTATAGGGACCTGCTATTTTAGGTGAAGCCGTGACTGGGAACATGACAGGCATTCACAAGAGCTCTTGGAGGGACATCAAAAACATCTGAATGGAAAGACAGTTTACACAAGCTAACAGGTAGGTATGGATTGGGGCCAATCTGAGTTATGACTGCAAGAGTTTACCACTGTTCACATAGGAAAAGGAAGTCCAGGGAAATTTGGACTGCATGAATCCATTTGATCCTGGATAGCAATGTTCCATTTACTGGAATAAGATAAAATTCACATTAGTTCAGCTCACTTCATGAGAACCACAAACTATAAATAGCAAGTAGTCTCAACGGAATATTTTGAGAGATGTATATGATGCAACCTGAATTTATAGCTAACAGAGGATTTCAAGTTAAAAGCCTAACTAGTCAGTTCAATCTCATCTAACAAGACACACTGGTCATAAGACATAGGCTCACTTACATGAATAAGTGTGTTCCATGAAAATGTTACTGCACTCTTCACTCACTTAACAACTCATTTGTTTTTATCCAGAGCAAGGAAAAGCAGCACCCTAGTCTACACCGTGGCTCACTTGGAATTAGTAGAATCTGAGTTACTCTTAAGATTCTAAAATCTAAGTTCTGCTCAGAAAAATGGACATTTATTCCGAAGCCGCAGGACCAGGTAAGACTTAAGAAATAGTAAGGCTAAGTCACATACAGCAGCATAAAGCCCACATATCCCAGGACACAATTCTGAGTCAAGGTGGATATTTTTAGACAGTTGGAAGGAGTCTTCAGGCTCCTAAGAAAGGGAATGCCATTCTAACAGGTAATCAATCTGCTTTCTGCCAGAATATCTTTAAGGACTGAGAATTCACCATCACCCAGGGCAGCCCATGGGGTATTTTAGAATAACCTCAATTATTAGAAAGCCCTTTCTTACACTGAACTCAAGTCTTCCTTATGCTTCTAACCCATGGGCACTTGCTTTGTTTTCAAGGGGTAAGAATAATCCTTTTGCATACACTGGGCCTTTCACATTTTAAAAGGCATTTGTTGTCTTCCTTAAAGGTTCTCTTTTTTGGGAACATTCCATGTTCCTTCCCTTGCTCTTCAAATATTTGGCTGGTTATCTAAGCTCACACGAAGCCCCCCATCTTCCTATTGTACAATCTAACTCCCTATCTGCTCAGTCTGGTCTCAGCTCTCATGTAGGAAAGAATGTGGCCCCTCCCCAAGAGCAGTCTAGCCTTTGACTCAACTTTCAAGAGGTAACCTGTACCATACCAGTTAGGAGTGTCTTTGCTTAGGGTAGAGACTGGCCACACCAGGTCTTAGGACCATACCTGATAGTCTTAGGGTTGGGGCCAGTCATGCCAGAAAGACCAACCATGTGATTTAGGTCAGGGGCTTTGGGCCATGAGTATCTGTCAACTTGGATCCCATTTCCATGTGGGAAATCAACAGATCCATACATAATGAAGCTCCAGTAAAAACTGCACAGCAAAGCACAGGTATGCTTCCTTGGTGCATATTATCACAAATCAACATCAGGAGGGTAACACATTCTGACTCCACAAGAGTGAACCATAGGAGCATGCACTTGAAATATAAGTTGCGACACCAAAAAGTCCGAAAGGAAAACACAGGCAGTAAGATTTCAGATACCCCACATGGTAATATTTTTGCCAGTATATCTCCTAGAGCAATGGAAATAAAGGAACAGATAAACAAATGGGACTATATTAAATTTAAAAGGTTCTGAACAACTGAAAAAAAACATCAGCAAAATGAAAGGGAACCAACTATATGGGAAAACATAGTTTCCAATGACACCTCAGACAAGTGTTTGATCTCCAAAATACATAACCAACTTATACAACTCAACACCAGGCAGACAGACAACCCAATTAAAAAAATGGGCAAAGGACCTGAATAGACACTTGTCCAAGGAGGACATACAAATGGCCCATAGATATACGAAAATGTGCTCAATGTCACTAGCCATCAGAAAGATGCAAATTGAAACCACAATGGATACCATCTCACATCAGTCAGAATGGCCATCATTAATAAATCAATAAACAACAAATGCTGGTGAGGATGTAGAGAAAAGGGAACCCTGGTGCATTGTTGGTCAGAATGCAGACTAATGCAGCCACTATGGAAAACAGTATGGAATTTCCTCAAAAAAATAAAAATGGAACTGCCTTTTGACCCAGCGATTCCACTGCTGGGACTATACCCAAAGAACCCTGAAACACCAATTCATAAGAACCTATGTACCCCTATGTTCATAGCAGCACTATTCACAATAGCCAAGTGCTAGAAACAGCCTAAGTGCACACCAGTGGATGATTGAATCAAAAAACGTTGGTACATTTACACAATGGGATACTACACAGCAGAAAGAACGAACTCCTACCCTTTGGAACAGCCTGGATGGAAATGGAGACTTTTCTGCTAAGTGAAATAAGCTAGGTGGCAAAAGACAAATACCATATGATCTCACCTATAAATCTAATGAACAAAACAAATAAATGAGCAAAATACAACCAGGGGTATGGAGACAAAAAATAGACTGACGGTGACCAGAGGGGAGGGGGCAAAGGGAGAAGGGAGGAAAGGAGGGGCAGGATCTCATCAAGGAACTCGTATGAATGACCCACAGACATGGACAGCAGGGTGGGGATTGACTGTGGAAGTGGGGAGTGGGCAGGACAGGGGAGAGCAATGAGGGCAAACTTAGGAAAATTGTAATGAAACAATTGTTTTTTTAAAGAACTGAAGCCCTGGTTGGTGTGACACAGTGGATAAGGCACCGGTCTGCGAACCCAAAGGTTGCTGGTTCGATTCCCAGCCAGGGCACATAACCAGGTTGCAAGTCAGGTCTGTAGCTGGAGGCAGGTGAAAGGCAACCATACGTGGATGTTTCTCTCCCTCTATGTCTCCCTCCCTGCCCTTCTCTCTGAAAATAATGAATAAAATCTTAAAAAAAAAAAAAAAAAAATTGAAAGAAAAAGAAAAAGAAAAGAAGCCCTCCTAAATTCTGCCCTATGCTTCTCTTCCACTGGCTGATTTAGGTCTGTCCTTGACTTATAATAAATTACAGTGGTGATATGATCAGTGAGTCCACGCCCCTGCTAGAGAATTAACCAACCTCAGACTGGTTTTAGGGTTCTCCAACCTTCCGCTGGTATCAGAAGTGAGAGTGGTCTTGTGTGGAATCCTCCCCATACTTTGGTAGTTGAACCCCAACTTCTTGTAGTGCCAGAAATCTTGGGGAGACTTGAAATCTGGGCACTGTGTCCTCAAATCTCAAAGGCAGTTCTTTCAACAAAGAGTTAATCTATTAGTTCTAAGAAAAAAAGGAAAAGATCCTATTTTTTTTTTTACTTAGTTGAGCATAATCAGGAGCTAAGACTATCATCATTTTGATGAAAACAAAAAACCTCAATAATTTAGGAGGCAAATTAGGCCTTTCAAATAAATAGATGAGGGGCCCATAGGTTTGCCCTGAATTAACAGACCAACGGAGATCAGGCACGCTAGTGACGTCTGAGATGCTACAAAGGGGTGCTTAATGGTTTAATAACAAAACCCTCTGCATTTACTGAGCATGCAGACTGGGCTGTAACAGATGGACACTGGTTGTTTAATCCACCAGCAGGACCAGATTAGGAGTAATAATAACGTTTATAATGTTACGCAATTTAGAATGTACGTAAATACTGCTCTGTCATGTTTCGCAGTATCTGCAATTTCACTTACTTTTCCAAATGTATTTGGCCCCAGACATTATCATTAATCATCAATGCTTTGCAACAGACATCTCTCCAGCCCTGTCACTTCCGAGAGACTTTGCAATGGTTTATGGCAGCCTTGCCGGTGGAGGGAGGCATAAGGAAACATCTCAGTTACGTGGCATCCTCGCTATTACGCGTCTCTTGAGTCAAGCTGAGCTCATCGTACTGTTTGGGAATTGAGCTATTCTTCAGCTTTAAATCGTCATCAGGCTCAAGAGCATGTTTTAATCCCAACATTGGAGATCTCCGTAGTAACCCAAAAGGGAGTTAAGCACCAGTGGGGGATACAGACAGCCATGCTGTCATGGTAACCAGAGCTCACCCCTGTCCTTTTCCATGAATTTTTAAAGAATTCTCCAGATGAAAGAAAATGAAGATTATCAATAGGATTTTTGATGTAACGAGATCCAACTCTTGCCTAGTGTCTTCTCTCAAGTCTTGTCCTCTGCCTTTCTGCTACACCATCCCCACCCCTCCTATGTTATCTCGGTGACAAACGTCCCGTTTAAGAACATGCCTACGCTTTTCCATGAGGTCTAACGTTTGTCTCAGGTTAAAAAAAACAAAAGCATGAAGCTTATACTGGATGTGGCATTTTCATGGTGCCTCTTTCTATCGCTCAGTCTGTGGTCACCCTTCGGGGCTGACGTTAGAACTGTGTAGAATCTGGGCTTTGGAAATCTGCAAGCATACATCAAGTTCTTTCCAAAGAAATGTGTCTGCCAAAACAAAACAAAAAACACCCCCAAAAGGCAGAAGAACACCTGAAAGGGTCTCATTTACAAGCAATCTCTAATCAACATCCTGGACGACAGAGCAACGCGGACACTGGGTGGATTCTAAGGCCTTTTATCTCCCAGTTCTGGACACTCAGCTGAGTCACCTTTGCCACCTTCCCAGGAAAGGCTAAAAAGCGGTTCAACAGCTTTAGAGAAAGGTCCTAGGCTTGATGGTTACACTGGGTTACAATCAGGACTATTTCCAGTCGCCAGAGTTCAATTTAGCCGATTCCAAGTGTTCTCTCTATTGAAATAAAATAAACAGAGAAAATGCAAATATGAGCCCTGAGCCGTTTGTTCACTTGCATTCCCTGGACTGTGTTCGGACCCCGTGCACACAAAAGGCAGGGGTCTAACCTCTCCCTGTTCAATCAGACTGAGTATCCCTGGGTGCCCCTTGCGCTGTAGGATACCCCTCCCAGAGAGAAGACGTGAGCTGGCTTGTGAGGCAAGGCCAGTCGTACAGAGTGTCACCCTGCCGGGAAGGACTCAGACTGTCCTAGGGAGGATGAATGAGATGACTACACACATCCCTTCTTGGGATCTGGAGCTCAGCTCTCCTGAGCCATGGCCTTTCTTTGGAGTTAGCAGCATGGAGTTTAAAACGGATTCTGACTGTCGAGGTTAGGACGAGCCATGCCTGCTGTCCCCTTCCACCTGTGCTCCTGCTTCTAACCCATGGCCTTCCCAAGACTCAGCCGGGGATACTGAAGTCATCCTAGGAGGCACCATGAAGCACCATTGCCACCAAGTCCATTATCCGCCGAGATGGGCACCCAAGGGTGCCCACCGGATGGGCTGCGGACCAGCATGACTACACCTCTGACCCATTTTCTCCACCTCCCTGCCAATGCTTATTTTGTCTTTTGTTAACAGTCTTCCTAACGAATGTGAAATGGTACTTCATTGTATTTCACTGTGGTTTTCTTTATACTTCTCTGATGAAGAAAGGGGTATGCATCTTTTCTTGTGCTCATTGGCCATTTTGTACATCTTCTTTGGGGAAATGTCCATGCAAATCCTTTGTCCATTTTTTTAATTTTTATTCATTATTTTTAGAGAGAGGGGAAGGAAGAGAGGCAGGGAGAGAGAGAGACATCAATGTACAGTTGCCTTTCACCTGCCTCCAGCTACAGACCTGGCTTACAACCTGGTTATGTGCCCTGGCTGGGAATAAAACCAGCAACCTTTGGGCCGGTGCCTTATCCACTGTGCCACCAGCCAGGGCTCCTCTGTCCATTTTTTAATTGAATTGAATTTTGTAGTTGTTGAATTATAGGAATTCTTTATATATTCTGGATGTTAATCCTGTATTAAATGTAAGATTCCCAAAAAATTTTCTCTCGTTCTGTGGGTTGTTTTTTCAATTTCTTGATAGCATTCTTAAATGCGCAAACGTGCCGTTTCATTTTTGGTTACATGTTATCAGCTTTACGTTTTCACATTTTTAGCATCTATGGTTCAAAGGCATTCTAATACTTGCATTTTCTGTGACAAGCTTGTCACTAGGAGTGACCAAAGATTGACTATGCTACTTTGTGCTGAAAAATACTTGTCTAACACGGTTCTTGCTACTTGCAGACCACTGAACAGTCCCCAAGCTGGGGAAAACTTAAAAAGCTATTGTTAAGCACATGGGCCATGGGCCACCCAAAGATAAACTCGTTTTGAAGTAGAGTACAATAAACTTTGAGGGTGATGAGGGCCTTCTGGGCATCATATGTGGTTTACAAAACCACAATTTCACAGTTTTCAAAAAAAATGTGCCAACTGCATCAGCTTTTGGCACAAAGACCAGTGTTTAGTAATTAGAAGGAATTAAAAAGAAATTAAGTTTAAGAATGGTTTCCATTACTGGTATAAGTCTGAGGAAAGATGTTACAAACAGGCCACAATTCATTCATTTAACAACTTGCGGTAGTCCATATAATTTTAACAAAATTTGACATGAAGGAATCATGTATTTCTTTAAAAGAACTAAGAAAAACTTACGTTTTTCCAGTGACATTTATTTTGTTTGATAAGAAGATAGGATTGTGGCACAATTTTGACATCTTTGAAGTTGATAAGTTCAACTTCAAAGTCATTTTGTTTTAAAGATTTTATTCATTATTTTCGGAGAGAAGAGCAAGGAGGGAGGAAGAAAGGGAGAGAAACATCAACGTGTGGTTGCCTTTCACCTGCCTCCAGCTACGGACCTGGCTGGAGACCTGGCTTGCAACCCGGTTATGTGCCCGGGCTGGGGAATCGAACCAGCAACCTTTGGGTTCGCAGGCTGGCACTAATCCACTGAGCCACACCAGCCAGGTCTATATAAGTCATTATTTACAATGGAATAAATATGGTTTGAGCTCAGAGTCTCATCACTGTTATCCCTGCAAGATACTTAAACTGGGTAATTTCTCAAAATGCTGCCACTGACAAGACACTTACAAATTAGGAATTCATGACATCTTCCTTATGCCACTTTGGTGGTTCTCCTCTCCCCCACTTTTTAAATTTCAAAACACCTCAGTGCTTTTCCAAAGGGCTGTGAAAGTCTCTCAATGGGTCAGATCAACACATTGACCTCTTTTCCCTGAGATTGTCAAATTTTAAAATGGCAACAGCCCAACACAAAATAGCTGTCTGGTGTGAACAGACCAAAATTATATCTATTTTTCTGTCAGATCAACACAAAATGTATTTTTTGGTGTGCCGCAGGATTTCTGTCCTTAGTTTATGTGTGCCGTGAGATGAAAAAGGTTGAAAGTTGCTAGGTCAGATAGATGGTCCCAAAACCACTAACAAAGCCCACTTCTCTGAGAAATGAATAACGTGAGCAGAGATCAGCTCTTTTCTTCCTACATATCAGGGACCTCACAGTGTGCAGCGTAGAGCTGCCTTTCCATACATGGTTAAATAAATATCTAATGGGTACCGCTCCGTTAAAGGAAGTCTTGCCCAGCTTCCTCACTCTGTAACTTCTAAACAGGACCATCCCTTCTTTCTAGGAGCCACTGCAAGAATACGACCACCGCAATGCCACTACCTTGGGCCAGGAGGGGTGTCAGCCACCAGATTCGATCTCGCCTCCCTAACGGCAGACAGGCTCTTCCCGCCTCCAACAGTGGTGTAGAGGACAAGGCAGTGCCTACTCGGATGATCACGGCTCCCAATTTTCAAGGCTAGATCACAGGAGACACATCTACGCCAAGGCTACTCTCAGGTCCCTCTGCAGGAACACGCCCTCCATTGGAGTCAACACTCCAGCCAACTCAAGTCACCTACAGACCACATCAATGTGACAACACAGGGCTTTCCTTCAACAGACACCGCGTGGATCCGAAGGTCCGCAGTGGGAAACTGTGCTTCCAGGGGGGTGTTTGGGTTCACAGGGCTGAGAAAGCCGGTTTATGGAGCCAAGCTCAGCACCTGCAGCGTGTAGAAAGATGTTCCCAAAGGCAGGGAGGGTCACCCGGGCTTGCCACTAAGTCTAAGCAGAGGGGGCGGCTTCCCACGTGGTGTGACAAAGCCTGAAAGTGCCCATCCTCCTCCTTTTGCACTAAATAGCATGTGACTTGGGGGTAGTTTCCCCAAAACGCGCAGGTATTAAGAACCTAGGCTCTCTGTGAACCCTGGAATTACAAGCACAGATGCGACATGACCCCCCACCCCATTCTGTAGGGCTTTTCATTGGGCTATAACCATAGGGGTCTTGTTTGACTCGTAAAGTCTCCCTTTACGCCTTTTATACTGCATCTGGTCCGATTTATTTCATCCTGAATTTTTCATGTTTTAAAACAATCTATTAAGACTTTAAAAAAAGAAGATGGAGGGATGTAGGCAAACCTTCACTTTCTATTTCCACGGTCTCATCTAGTAACATGTATGATATATGCGGTGAACGGAGTTCACACTTTAAGACATCATGTTCCGCCAAAATGGAGAACCTGGTGCTGAAATGCACTTGGAATTGGTGACTGCGCGCACACGATTCCTAACGATGCTGAAACACAGTTCTATTTCTACCCAGAGAAATACAAACTGTCGTCAAAACCTGCAAAATTTACATAGAGTTGTAAGTGAACTACAAAAGTTCTGTGATGAAACTTAGGTGAAATAAAAAGCAGTTCATTGAGGGAGAGAGCAGTTCTCTCTTTCTGCCTGTCATCAGCTGGAGCTGAGGAATGCCTGAGACTTTAAAGAACTAGTTTATTTTTTTAAGATTTTATTTATTATTTCCAGAGAGAAGAAAGGAGAGAGGCAGAAAAGGAGAGAAACATCAACGTATGGTTGCCTTTCACCTGCCTCCAGCTACGGACCTGGCTGGAGACCTGGCTTGCAACCTGGTTACGTGCCCTGGCTGGGGAATCGAACCTGCGATCTTTGGGTTCGCAGGCCGGCGCCTTATCCACTATGTCACCAGCCAGGGCTAAGAACTAGTTTTAATGATATAAAATTAAGAACCTGACATTAAACAGTTTTTAATTCTTTTTTTTTTTTTTTTTTTTTTTTTTAGTTTTTTCACAGCAAAGAAAAGTGTCAACAAAACAAAAAGTCAGTTTTCATTTGAAAACATTTTATGAACCTAAGTGTCCTACCAAAAAGTATTGGCATTTTGGAGACAAAACTAAATTTTGATAGCACTTTGTTCAAAATAAGTTGCAAACCCATAATAAAGGGCTCAGCAAATGAAACATAAAAGCCCCAGCCTCTGCAGCTCATAATGAATTACAATTATTAAATAAAACAAACATGCAACTAGGGAGAAAAACCCTAAAATATATTCCTGCAAAAGGAGGTAATGAGTATTAGACAGCAAAAAACAAACAGTTATAAAAACTTAAATTCTGAAATTCTACAATGGTGTTCCAGGCATTGACCTGGGGGAAGATCTTTTGAAACTTTAACACATAACACTCTTACTGAATTGAGAAACTTATTCAAATGAAATGAACTTAAGTTGGTTGTGGTGCACATAAATTATTTTCAACCAGACTATGTATTCTATCAAAAGAAATACATCATTTTATATGTTAACACACACATACACATACATATACATAAACATAGGTAGGTAAAAAAGAAAATTTCTGTAGCTTTAAGATACTACAAGAAGGTAATCATCTTAAGAAAAATACCATTAATATGATACTAGATATAGATATGGAGAACACAATTAAAATACACAAAGGTGTCTCAAGAATAATTATTCTACTTATTTTGTTGTACTTCCCTGATAAACAATATAAAGAAATTTAAAACTTTTTTTTTACTTGGGTGCACATGAATTTTTTTATAAGAATTTTATTTTTGAATTTTTAATAGAAATATTTTATAGGTCTACTAGTATAGATTTCTCAGAAAATAAATCATTAAGTACCCCTTTTCACTCTCAAAAATACCCACGTTTAGAAAGTAAATTACATGATTCTCTTAGTTATAATTTAGAATAGGGAAAGATGTATCATAGAAAAAATACAGAGAAGTATTAAAAACCAATACAGTAGTCTAGTTACCTAAAAGTCCTTAAAGTATGAAGTACAATTGACCATTGTGGATAAGATACTCTCACAAATCATTAATCAGAACACTGAAGCTTGCTTTTACCCTGAAGACATTTCCCAAACCAGGTAATAGTCACATTAATCTTAATTTTATATAACCTTAAAGAGCATGGAAAACAGTAGACAAAAGCCCAAAGTCTGCCCACCATGAGAACTTTAATAGAAAAACCTCCACCTCCAACTACTGACCTCCCCTCCCCCACCAAGTCTACAAGACATGACCTTCTGGGAATTCAGCCCTGAGCAAAAACTGAAGGACAGTATCGTGAGAATTTGGAACCACAGGCAGAATTTATGCAGGTTTGTAGCTTTAATTCTCAGCATCTGGGTGGTCCAAAATATTTCAAGCTGAGAATGTAACGCAGACTATATCGTCAACTGGTGTGTTCCCGGGCAGCAGGCAGAAGTAAATACAAAGGCTAAAATAAACGCTGTTTACCCAGGTCTCAAAGAATCCTCACAGATAAAATTCCAAGGAAAATGAATACCCCCAAGGAAAAATAAACACACAAGGAGCCAAGGCACCAGAAGAAAGACCCAACAGAAGCAACAGACAACGGAATGGTATGTTCGAACACAGATTACAAATAAACAGCAAAAGGTTGATTAACATGCTTACACGAATTAAGACGTTTAAAATGCATACTAAATAAATAAATAAATAAAGACCAGAAACAACCATGTTGGAAACACAGGAACGAGATTTGCTTTTCGGACTTAAAGAACTAGAAAACCAAACAAAAATGGGATTTGGATACCGGGCTATATAGTAGCAGAGACGCATCATCTTTGAGAGAGAGGAAACCGCCAAGTGTGTCTCGCACGTGCCCAGCTCACACCGCCTAGAGCTTTGCAGGCCACAGAACCCACAGCGAAGCCAGATGGAGCTGGGCAGTCGTCACCTTGCTGAGATGGGCAAAAAGCAGAGAGGAAGAACAGAGAGGGCTGCAGGGTGGTGGGCGAAGGGGTGGGGGAAGCCAGCAAGGAGCCATCCATGAGACAGAACGAAAAGACCTGGTACTACATATGAGACTGGACAGTCCTCAGAAGGGACTGATGATGATGATGATGATGATGATGATGATGATAGATATCCCCCCCCAACAGTCAGGTCAAATTAGCCCTAGATGTTCTGTACCTGCCCCGGAAAAGCTTAAAACAGAGCCTCAAAAGGAGGCAGGTATCTGTGGAAATTAATACTTCTACATAACCCATGGATCAAAAAAGTAATTAGAATAAAAATAGGAAATCTTCTGAATGAATGATAGGAAAAATAATCATTGTCCAAACTTAAATAGTGAGTAGTATACAAGAGTGGGCAAAAGTAGGTTTACAGTTGTAATACAAATAATACAATAATGCTACTACAAGAACTAACTCTATGTTTCATGTACTCACAACTATAAACCTACTTTTGCCAACTCTTGTGTAGCATTAAGTGCTTATGTTATAGAACAAGAAAAAGTAAAACTGTTAAGCTAAGCCATCTTAAGTTGGGAGATTAAGCAACGAAAACCACAGAAAGTACAAGGAAGGATAAAGAACAGAAATTAGTACAATGGAAAACAAACAATGTAAAAAAAAATAATAATAACAAAGTCCTCAGTCTTAAGACAGTCTGGTACTGACACAGGGGTAGAGAAGCCAGAGACAAGCCTGTGTATACTTGGGCACAGGTTTTATGACCAACGGAGCATCACAGATTCACGAATCCAATAAATGGTGCTGGGGAAAACATTTACAGAACAGTAGAACCAGAATTTCTATAAAGAAATTAAAGAGAAGCAATGCTATAGAAACAGGCCAAAGATATAAACAAGAGATAACAACAAACGTGAGAGATACGCAACCTTACTAGCAATCAAGGAGACGCAAATTAAAATTTGTTTCTATGGCCCTGGCTGGTAGCAAAGTGGATAAGGTGCTGGCCTGCGATCCCAAAGGTCGCAGGTTCGATTCCCCAGCCAGGGCACATAACCAGGTTGCAAACCAGGTCTCCAGTCAGGTCTGTGGCTGGAGGCAGGTGAAATGCAACCATACATTGAGGTCTGTCTCCCTCTTTGCCTCTCTCCCTTCCCCTCTTTCTAAAAATAATGAAATAAAATCTTAAACAAACAAACAAAAAAAAATTTGCATCTATGTACCATTACATAGCCATCTGGTGGCCACACATTTTAAAAATCCGACCATGCCGGTATTGACAAGGTTGGGAAGAGTGGGAACTCGCACACATTGTTTGAACGTTATTAGATAACACAGTTCTAACTTGACCTAAGAGAGCACATTACCTTACTACACAGCAGAATAGGAACAGATAACCGGAAGAAAGGTCAGTTTTAATGCAGGTATGGAGCTAAATGAGGTACACGGTTTGGGGGCTCTGAACAGTTGCACAACCAGCAGGAGGAGTGGACAGAGTGGGACACGATCATTTCTCAGCAGCGCAAAGTAGAGTGCCTGCAGAGGGGGTGTGGGGTCACGCGTTGGAAGAGGCGCACGCGTTGAGTGGAAAGGAGATCTAACCTGGCTTGTGCGAAGTTTTGTCCCTTACCAGCTCCACGAACAGTGGTGAAGTCAAGTGTGACCACTGAGATTTCTGTTACATGCTTCTGCACGCTCTAGGCTTCTGTGACCAAGGAAATGTGAATAAACCTCTTTTGGCTGATTTCTAGGGCTGGTACTGCTGCCTAGCATAGTGAGAGAGTCTTGTACCATATATTGCTAGTCCAGGAAGAGATCAAAATGCAAAATTTGCCCTGGCTAGTGGCACAGTGGATGGGGTGCCAGCCTGCAAACCCAAGGGTCGCTGGTTCGATTCCCCAGCCAGGGCACATGGCCAGGTTGCAAGCCAGGTCTCCGGCTGGGTCCATGGCTAGGGTCAAGTGGAGGGCAGCCGTACATTGATGTTTCTCTCCCTCTCTGCCTCTCTCCCTTCCTCTCGCTCTGGGAATAATAAATAAAATCTTTCTAAAAAAATGTAAAATTTAAAGTATAGTTTCTACTGAATGCTCGTTGCTTTCATACCACTGTCAAGTTGAAAAATTGCAAGTCAAACCACAGTAAACTAGGGACCATCAGTGCTCAGGATGTGCAGAAAGTGTTTGCTTTCTACTCCTTCCAGTTCCAAGACCTTGTGAAATGGGTCCTTAAATGGGTCCTTGGACAGAGTACTTAATGCCAACAGGAGGTTCTGACTCCATCCTAAAGGCTTTTTAGAGAAATAATCACCTGGCTCTTTTCGTTTATAAATTACAGGCTCCAATGAATGACTTTGGTGAAGAAAAGACTTTCTGGCTCTTTGAAAGGTCAGATTGTATGATTTTTAAAGGTGGTTATTCTCCTTTTCCAAAGGAAATGGTCCAGCAGGGGTCCAGATGGTTTTCATCATTCCCAGCACGAAATCAAGCAGGGAGATATCCTTTTTCAGAATTTAATCATCCGGGAGGCCATGGTGGGGAGGGCTCTGGGCTGTGGATTTGTCCATGTCCGTGGAGTGGACAAAGGCTCAATTAACCAGGCATGAGAAGAGCCTGCAAGCCTTCCCCTGAGCTTTAGAGAAGAGAGACTATCACCTCACCCATCGTAAAAAGTGAACCACGAGAGCTGAAGGAGCCCCATCCATATCTAGTCCAAGTGTCCGTCTTGGAACCACAGTACAAGGTCTTCTAGGTGTGGCTCAAAATGTACAGCATGGTTGAAAGATGGGCTGCCTTTCCTGAGAGTTCTAGAGCATTCTTGGAACTCCCTCGCCCCTAGAGCCTCTCCAAATCATGCAGTAAATGACTATCCTTGACAGGTAGTTCGAGTCACTAAACATCTTGAATGAACTTGAAGACATACGTGTTTCTCGCAGATTCTAGACATTTGGCGAGTTGCAATAGTAAATAAGAATCTATACCGTATCTTGTATCTACTGTTTATATTATTTATTATCGCCTTAGAAAACATATTCACAGATGATTAACTGTTTTCTGCCTTGCACTCTAATTGGTGATAATTTATACAGTACAGATGCTTGAGGAATTGTCAGAATAACCTGACAGAATGCATGCAGTTTTGGCTACATATTTAATTCTGGAAGCAGGGCTCTGAGCCTGGTGCCTCACCACATCCTCAACGGCTCACAATGGCATGGGCATCTGAGGGAAGGGGCTGCAATAGAAGCTATAGGACTATCAACAAAGAAGTAAAACCACTCCTCCCCTAACAGATTGATGGCTTAAAACCGGCAGAGACCAGCTTGGTCCAACCTGACGACTAATTTCACCTTAGGATAATACCCTAGCCTTACTATGTGCTCACTGAAATACATTAGCAGGCTAAACGACACCTCCCTCCCATGACTGCAAATGCAAGAGCCCATGTAAGAATGCAAGATGGCTGTTGGAGCGCTTCTGAGAAAGTGCCACCTTTTTCCCAGAAATATTCTGACCATTCCTCTCCCTACTGAATGCCCTCCCCTCCCCATTAAAGGAACCTCAATAAAGGAAGTAAATTCTACTAAAGGGGGATTTCTCTGCCTCACCAATACACTCATTTTCACCTAAACCCTGTGCTGGCTCACATCTGAATTCCTTCCTGTGTGAAGCCAAGATCCCACAGTGGGTCATGAATCCTCAGGTCCCCGGACTCTCATCATCCCTACCCCGAAAGGACAGGCTTTGTACTAGTTGAGAATGGGGCTCTGAGGGTTACAAAGAAAGTCTCATGGCTCGCAGGTGGCCTCCTGTTATGAGGCAGACCACCAAAATATTAAAGGCAGATGTCTGATTCATATTTGCTCCTGAGAAGCTGGTTTGGAACAGGCTGACTTAATTCAAATTAGTGCCAAAATAATAAGGAAACTGAAGAAAAAGACTATCATTATCCTGATGAGCTCTTATTATAGGAGAGAAAGTATGTACACAAATAATTAATATAACATCAGTGCCTACAATAAAAACCCTATAACATGACAATGACACAGGGGGTTAGAACAGGGAAATAACTTCCCTTGAGCAAAAATTTAGGCTTCAAGGAGGAGATAATATTTGAAATAAGTCATGAAAAATATGCAGGAAGGAATGCAAAGACTTTTTAATATTAGAAAATTGATTAAGGCCATTTGTGTATTATAGGATTAAAGGAGGATCACCAAGTGATCATCTCATTAGATGCAGAAATGGGTTGGATAAAATTCAACAATCAACTGTTTAAAATCTCTTAGAAATCAACCAACAGAAGAACAAATACTCTGTGCTATCTTCCTACAATGGAAAAATCTTGCATCAATGAAAATTAATATACTATAGCTACTCACATCAACATGGATGTCAAAAAATAAAAACCTGATTTTAAAAAGCCAGTTATAGAAGGGCCAGAATTCCATTTATGTAAAGACCCAAAATACACAAGACGAAACAATACATCTTAGGGGCACAAATTTAGGTAGTCAAACTATAAGGCAAACAAGGGGACAATTAACACATCACCAGCCTGGACTTCCCACTGGGACAAATGGGAGGGCACCGTACTCACAGATAAGCACACAGGGACCGTCAGAGGCACTGACATGTTCTAGGTCCCCACCTGGGTGGGGGCACACTGGTATTTGATTTGTTACCTATGGACTGGGCAGATGTGTTTTCCACATCTGTTTATATATGACACATTTCATAATTAAAAGACGTAAGAGGAATACTCATTAAGTGGAAGAAATCCAGAGTGGTAGAGACTATGCTCTTGGTAACTATTCACAGAAGGATGGAATGAAGAAGATCATTGTAACCAGAATGGGTCACATCTCATTCAAAGCACGGGAGGGTGAGAGGGTGAGGTGGGGTCAGGAGACTGGACATAGTTGGGTGTGACCTAAGTTCTGAAGCGCCTCATAGGACCTAAAAGGGTTTGAACTTGATCCTGTAGCCAACAACAAGCCATTCAAGGATTTAAAGAAGGGGGTGACATCAGATTTATGTTCTAAAAGGGCATTCAGGCAGCCCTGGGGAGGATGTGAAACTAAAACCTCTGCTTCGCCCAAAAGAAACCTCAAAAAATAAAACATAAAAAGAAGTGCCTATGGTACTTTCCCTTAGGGAAGGCCATTGTGTAGTGAATTTTGTTCGGGAAACCACATAAAAACCCTCCCAATACAAACAACAATCACAGCGAGTCCTCCGCATGGGTTGCCCACTCAGGGATGGCCAAGTCCCTGGGACACAAGAGCCCCGACAGGAGATCTGAAAGAAAGAACTGACCCGGGGCCTTAAGCACAAGAATATTTAAGGCTCAAAACTCGGAAATGGATGCTTCTCACTGGAGCCCTCAACACCTTCTTTCACTCAACCCTAGAAACCCCCAAAATTCTGCCTGATTTCGCTGGTGCGGTAAGAATGAGTCATCAGAACAAATATAAATAGCGATTGTCAGCATTGCTGCCCCAAAGAGGGGACTACGGTAAAATCTCTTCAAGTTCACTGTTCCTCCAACTAGCAACACATTGACTATAACCTTCTCTACGTCTTCAGGTCTCTATTCTGTCAAAATAAAATTCAGCTCTGGCCCTGACTGGTGTGGCTCAGTGGATTGAGCACCAGGCAGTGAACAACAGGGCTGCTGGTTCGATTCCCAGTCAGGGCACCTACCTGGGTTTCAGGCCAGGTCCCCAGTTGGGGGAGCGTGAAAGGCAACCACCCACTGATGTTCCTCTCCCTCTCCTTCGCCCGCCCTTCCTGGTTCACTAAAAATAAGTAAAACCTTTTTTAAAAATTTCTGCTCTGCTTTAAAGAATTACCAGGTACATTAGACAATTTGGTACAACTTGACTGCTGCATGAATGTAACCGTTTGAAAATTGTTCAATTACACATGAAGTGAATTATCACCTCATTTGCATGGACAAAAGAAATCTATTAATGCTCAATCGCGCCTGAACCTGTTGTGAAACAGGTGAGAATTTATGGCTGGATACCCTGATTGAAGCCCTATTAATGTTCAGAACAGTTTTTAAATGAATTAAGCCTCGACTCATTTGTATGCTCCATCCCTTCCAATGCATAATTGTGCCTAAATGAAGCTATTCTTGAGTAATCCCGTAACCCGGAGGGTCCCCAAGAGCATCTGAAGCGCTCTGGGCACTGACCCCAAGCTCACCCAAGGTCCTCCCCATGTGACTGTTTCTCCCAGGAAGAACAGGACTTGTGATGTGATGATTAGTCATCATTAAAGATAACAATCAGCCAAGTCCTGCATCGGGCTCAGTAGTTCATCATGATTTGCGTCAGGCACTATCTACAGGATTCTAGCAAAGAACAGAACAGCAGTGAGTGGCTCAGGCGGTTACGGGACGGACTACAGGAAACTGGGGAACACAGATGAGTGAAAATGGAGAGAGAGGAGGAGAGGGGAGGGGAGGCAGGGAGTAGAGGCAGTGAGAAGAGAGTTTCCAAATCACCATCTCTGCCCAGACAGCCTTGCCTTTCTGGGTCCCTCAACCTTCCCTGAACCCCTCTTTCCACGAGGGGGCTAAACCCTGCTGTTGACCTCGTCTCAGGTAACAGGCTCAGCGGTTCATGTCATTATCTCCACGAGACAGTCAACTGTCCAAGAGCGGACATCACCTCCGTTATTCTCTGGTATACCCTCCAGTGTCTTCAGCATGTTGTCCGAGGCCAATCGGTAGTTCTGAATGAAAGCGCATGACTAACGAAACTGATGACAGAACTTACAGATGATCTGCTGTGTTTTTCGCATTACTCCCCGTACATCTGGTATCCTCTGTGGGACATGGAACACAATCAGGCGCTTACGCTCCTCAGCCAGGTCAGCACTGAGCCCCGTAAAGAACAGCACTCAAGTTCATGCAGCCCTGGGCATGCGGAGCGTAGGGTGACGTTTCATCCAGGTTCGCCATGAAAATCTCTCCGGAGGGAAGGAAGCCGTTCTCTCGCCAAATCTAACACGGGCCAGTTTTATTTCAGCGTTGGAACACATCACGGACTCCGGCGGAGAACCAGGAGTAGTCGGCCTGTATTTAAAGGCCAAATTATATGAAAAAATCCTCTCTTTCAACACTTGAATCGAGCGCTAGTCAACGGAGCGTTCACACCGCTGAGGGCGCAGCAGCGTCGGGCTCACTCTCCGCCTGTGGACAATGTGAGGGGGGACCCCAGGCAAGTCACTCGCTTCCCCAGCCATCTTACTTCTCTGCTTGGACACGGAACTCCGGTTGGAGTCTCTTGAACTGAATGTTGTGCGTTCGGCACACACATTCTTGCTGTTCAAGGCCCGCGGATTCCGTTTGCACAAAAGGCCCAAAGAGACGCAAGCTTTGAAGACCGAGGAACAGATCAAAGGGTACGCTAGGCCAGATCGATCTGGGTTATGACACTTGGAAATACAGCAAGACAATGGCATTTTTGTCTTGGAGGTGCCCTGAAGGGGACACATGGTCTCCACGGTCCCTCCATGTCCCTGACTTAGCTGTGGGTCCAGGGGCCATGGCTGGCTGCAGGAGGACCCACATGTCCCTGGTCGCAGCCCAGTTTAGCTCCTCCGTCCCGTGCGGAATTATCTGTTGAAAGCCACGGATGCTGGACTACACGGACTTCTTTGGGAGCCCAACCTGAGGAACCTTCACCAGTTCCAGTGGATAGACTCTCCTCTCTGCCACGTGTGGAATCCCCCGAGCTGCCAGGGCGAGCCAGCTGTGGGCAGAAGGTCCTTATCCCACCCTCTGACAGCAGGCTGCCATCCTCTCCCTCACCTACCTCCTCTGCTTTCTTGGGCTCCCACCAGCTCTGGATGCAGGATGGTACCCCTCCCTCTCCTGACAGCACGCATTGGCTCAGGACCGCCTCTGCGCACCTACTAGAAAGCACCAGCGCTGGGCACGGAGGGCAGCTCTCCAGCGTGGGGAATGGTGGCCACCCAGCAAGGGGACAGGGTCTGCCCAGGGGCCCCGCAGCTCAGGAGAGCCCACAGCACCCTGCCCTTTTTCCTACTAAAGGGTGTGTGTGTCACATGTCTCCACAGACTTCCAGGCTCTCGCGTGGGAAAGATTACAGAAATACAGGGAGAAAAAAAAGACAAGTGAAATAGGCAGAGATTTTTAAAGATTATTTTTAGAGAGAGGGGAAAGGAGAGAGGCAGAGAGGGGGAGAGACATCAATGTATGGTTGCCTTTCACCTGCCTCCAGCCACAGACCTGGCTGGAGACCTGGCTTGCAGCCTAGTTATGTGCCCTGGCTGGGAATTGAACCAGCGACCTTTGGGCTCGCAGGCTGGTGCCTGTCCACTGTGCCACTAGCCAGAGCTTAGGCTGAGATCTGCTGAGGGCATCCACCAGTGATGCCAGAATATGAGCCTCAGCCTGCTGGGCTCCACTGATCACCAGTGAATGAGGGGACCCAAGTCCTGCTGTGTCACACGCTGCCCCGGGCCCTGCACCCAGGTTCCGAGCAAGGAAAATCTCTCCTTTTCCCATTCTTATTTGGTATTTCTGATTCAACCCTGCTAAGTGGCTTTGGTTCTGAAGGGGTGACTTCTTATCCTTCTTCCTCTTCCCTATTTCCCTTCTCTTGTTGGCAGGGACTCCAGCATCCCGTCATCTCAGACAAGGTGAGAGTGGAGACCGACCCTGAATGATCACAGCTGGTCCTGCCGCTGGACCTGCGCCTTCACCTACGGCCAACTACATGCACTGGAGTTGTGCAGATATATTTGAGCCGTTGTCATGTCAACAAATAAGTACTACACCAGCATTCCAGGCACTGCCACCAAGATCTCTGTCCCTCACCAGCACCTCACCCTCTCAGTCTCCCCGTCTGTCACACGAGTGTGCGCAAAACAGTACCACTGTCGTTAACAAAGCGAAATGCCCGTACAGGAGTTGGAACAGCTCCTGCTGTGCAACAGACCCTGCTTGGAGCTCATTCACACACCAGGCAAACTACCCGGAATGTAGCTGAAAACCCAGAGAACAGCCCTGAGGATGATTTCTCTCCTTCTCCCTATGAATCAGCAAGCCTGGGTATCAGGAACCTCTCACCCCTTGGAAAGAACAAGAAAAAAGTTCCTGCTCTTCCTTCTCCTCCAGTGGGGCTGATGATGTGACCGTGGGCACGGAGAGCCCAGTGCTGTCTGTCTGTCTGCAGGTCACCCTTATTCCTCCGCTTGGGCCACTGGGCCACGCGGCTCTCTGGGCAAGTGACTTTTCTGCTGACCTACGCCACCCACTCCTGTGTCTCAGGGTCCACATCTGTGCAGGGCACCTCCATCTTCTCTGTGGGCAGATTACTGTATTTATTTCCCAAGGGGTTCGGAATTTGGAGAGAAGGCGGTTTGATCATAATCTCAGGAACTGAACAGACAGGAAGAAAACCTCTTGAAAAGCCAATGAGAAGAGAAGTCTCCCGATTTCTGCCCAGTCCCCCAACCTGTGGCCTGTTACCCCAGGGGCACAAGCTGCTGGAGACGAAGGAAAATACACACCGTGGTTGCGCTGCCAAGAGCTGGTGAGGGGGCTGGGAGCCTAACCATCTGTTCCCAACGTCATGATGGGCAGACAGTGGTCTCAAGGACAAAAGAGATGCCGTGCGGACTTCACAGGTCAAACTGGAAGCAGGGGGACCAGTGTGTGACCCCAGCTGGTTCCCAGGCAGCACCCCCGACTTGCATGGTTCTGTAGTAAACCTGGCAGACCTCAGTTACTAGCTGTTCGTTTCCCCCCTAGCTCTTACGAAAATAATACCAATCTCTGGAATTTTCCATCATGCAACATGAAGATACCGCTGGACAGTGAAGCAAATGCAGAGAGGGCTGGGAGCGAGGAAGAAGGCTAAAACCTCCCACAACGGGGATTTCTGGGTCCCGGGGATTTCAGGGACTCACTTTCTCTGCCTCCTTCCAGTCATTAAAATGGATAAAGATGGGTATTTTTGAAGCAGCAATACTAAGAATGATCATTGCTGCAGTTGCTTGGCAACCTCAGACTTCGGTTATGTTATTTCTAAACAGGGAATGCTATAAACTGGAATCCGGAGTTTGTGCAAATAGTTCTAAATTGAGGTTCTCCCTGTAAATCAGGGGGTGATAATGCAGCATTAATGCTCATTTAATGGTTGCTAAATCCACCTGCGTGTGCGTCTCTCTCACATCACAGATACATGGACCCACACATGCACATACCCTTAGAACTGAGCTTCTCCCCATTACACGCTGAAGTAAATTCAGAGCATTGATATTCATTTGCACTTTCCCGGAAAAATATCTTATTCCATGTTGAGAATGATACAGTCGAGCCTACGGCCAGCACCCCATCTCGTCTGACCTCAGAAGCGAAGCAGGGTCAGGGCTGGTTAGTACTTGGATGGGAGAATAACACAGGCGAGCTCAGAGGAACGACCCTTTTATCTCCCAGGTGAGCCAAGGCACCCAAATATTGTAGCTGATGTCAGCCGTTCGCTCCTCTCCTTGCGGATTCCCAGGCCCTGAGTAGGCTTCCAGTTCTGAGAAGGCACAGACAACCCCGAGATTGAAACGGTTACTAGGGGATGATCTCTCTTAGAGTATGGACGGGGATGATGCACATTTTTTCAGAGCAATCCTGGCACAGCCTTCCGAGGTTGAGACCCGCTGCCCTGGTTCCACCTTCAGGCTTGGGCAGTACACACGCTCAGAGTTGAGAAGAGCTATTAACGTCTTTACACTGCCTCTATTTTAAAATAGATCATTCCTCTGTCCCTGGCCAGGTGGCTCAGTTGGTTGGAGCATCGTCCGTACGCCAGAAGGTCGTGGGTTCGATCCCAAGCCAGGGCACATACGTAGGTTATAGTTTGATTCCCAGCACATCTGGGACACAAACGATGGATGTTTCTTTCTCTCTCCCTTAAAATCAATAAAATATATCCCTCAGGTGAGGATGTAAAAAATGTCATTCCTCCACAAGCCACTGCCCAGAGTTTGCATTTCTGGTGCTGCTTGCTGGCTGGTTTGCTGAGCCTCACTTCCACCACGGGGTTATGTGTCACCCCGATTCAAGTGGGGTCAGGCAGAGTGACCGATGCAGCACAGGTCACAGAGGGACTTTCCATGATCTTTTGTTAAATAGAGGCCAAGACATTTAAAAATACCTATGGTTTAGAAACAGAGTATGATTGTTTGACCTATTAAGGTAATTATTTCCCCAAGTGGAACAACAGTTGTAAATCAAGGTGATGTTTCAGGGCTCGAGGTCTCACAGTGGGCAGGGTAGGCTTCCTAAGGGCTTGCCCTTCTCACAACACCCCATCCCAAAGGGGCCAAGTTCCACTTTGAGGGAACCGCGTGGTGGTGAAAATTTCCAACTTTCTGAGACCGCAGTCCCCACAGATCAGCTGGGACAGGCGAGCACTTGGGCCACAGTGAAGTTCACATGGACAGGTCCCACGGTGGCCCTTCTGGGGACCAGCTCCAGGCCTGTGTGCTTTGGGGATGACAATCATGGTAACGTCCCTGCTTATTCTTTTCCTGTCTGTCAAGGGGGCAGCTCCCACTACCTTGCTACCCAAGAAATGGGGAGGAAGAGCAAATGGCTGTCATAAGCGATGGAGGGAAATCTGCAAAGATGCTGCCAAAATGCTCAGGACTACAGCCGGTTTCCCTGGCTAGGCAAGAGGGTGCCCCAAATCAACAGCCTTTAGTGCAAACTGTCAGTGGGTAGACGATCGGAGCCCTGGGTGGTCTCCCTGTTGCCCCGTGTGCTTTCCTGAAGGGTCTCACCACTTGCGATCGACTCGGAGAGCTTGGATCAACCCCCAAGCCCATGCAATGCAAACACCCCGAGCTGTCGTTTTCTAAGTGAAAACCATTCGGGGCACCCCTAGGGTGCCCCGGAAGCGAATGGGATGGCTAATGAACCCAAGCTGGCCTTCCGTCTCGCTCAGGTGACCAACAGCCTGGCCCAACAGTGAAGAGAAATGAAGACAAGCTAACCTTCCCTCCTCGCCCTCCGGCTAACGTCCCAGAAGCGCACACAAGTCACGCAGGTTCCAAGCACAGGGTGACCAATGGGGAGGTAGTGATTTTGCGTGTGTTGTGGAGGATAGATGTGGGTGACAAGTGTGGGGTTGGGTTTTCAGCTTTCCGTCTGCAGGTGACTGGAAGGAACCGGAAACCACAGGGGCAGGAAACTCCCCTTCAAGGAACTTCTTGCAAAGACCAGACTTGCCACCCCTGAAAGGCGTTTAGCATGCTAGCAAAATGCTGCCTACTGTGGGGTTTAGAGCAGGGCTGAATGGATCAAGAAATCCGGGCCACCCCGCTGTGCAGAAGACCCCCGGCTGTGCAGAACACAGGTGGCTAATACAGCGGGAGCTTGATGAGGTCACGAGTGGGTTGGCAGCTTGAGTTCAGAACTGCGAAGCTCTCTGAGGCTTCTGGTGAGTGAGGGGGTTGGATCCTGTCACCCACCGCTGGAGGATTCGAATAAATCCTTGCCTGGTCTCCCTGGACCTTGAAAGGGGGTAGCTTTGAGCGGATGAATCGCTTTGCAGGCACCAAGCACTGAATACATGCAGCCCGGGTCTTTAAAAGCTCATCCGCAGTGATGCACATTCAGAGCTGGGGGTGACAGGACTCGCTGCACAAGGGCGCTGGCCAGTGAGTATTTGGTTGAGGACAGAGCTGGCTGGACAGCCAGGCCACCAAGCAATGGGTGGCCCTGCAAGATCTCAGGAGGATCCTGATGGTTGGGAACAGCTCTGTGACTGGGCTTACTCACACACTGCATTTATGTCAAGTCTGTGCCTACTTTAGACAGGGAAACACTTCAATCATCCCTCCCTCAGAGCCAGGATGCAAGGAAGGGGACCCCAGCTCCTGAGGCCGACAGGTATGAGTAGAGCATGGGTGGGTGGCAGTTTCCTGCTTTGTCTACCACTAGGACTAGCTGATACGTTCACTATGTTTAATTTAACAAAAGACCTTGAACCAGTCATCAGAACACATCTTAATTGTTTCCCTCCATGTTTACAATAAAACTCAACTCTCACCAAAAGGAAGTTACTTTATCTAGAGCAAAAGTAATTTCATATGCTTATATAGGAAACCATCAGTTCAACAAACAGTTTTTGAAATCATAAAAGAATGTTACTCTACAGAAACAACACGAGAGACCTAAGCAAAAGATTGAATCTGTGACCTCATAGGGTGCTAATGTGAATTTTATCCACATCATTATCTTTGAAGTTACTACAGTAATAGACATGTTTCTGTCTTTATGGAAGGGAAATCAACCAGGGTCAATTATTCTTCCTATTTTTCTAAGGTCTCTAGCCCTGAAAGTACTAATTCAGACTTTTCTTTTCCCTCCCCCTCGCCTTCCTCTTCTTGTAATTAAAAATTGAGCTTATTCAACTGAAGAAATAAGACTGGGTAAAACTGTATAAACCCTCAACTTGAACTTTTTCTCACAGCAAAGGCTGGGAAAACCCTTTCTAGGTTTACCCAACCCAGATCTCAAATTTCAAGTGTTGAGCACCTGGGATTACAATCACCACCCAAACTCCTAACGTCAGCCCCACCAGGACCCTCCTGGCGGGGAAAGGGCTGTGTTGGCATCACTTAGGGCAGAGGAAGAGGGGAACTCAAGGGTTTGTCCAGACCTCGGTCATTGCAGAATAAACAGCAGGCTTACCTTTCTCATCCCACACAGCAGTAACTCATATTTTTAGGATTTTACAGGTTACAACAATAATTCCATGTATGTTTGCTTAACCCCTCATGGCAACTCCGTAAGCCAGCTGTTATTTCCATTGAAACAGACGAGGACAGGCACAACCATATTTGTCTTATTACAGTGTTCTAAGTCTTACCAAAACACTTCCCCACGCGTTATACCTTTCTGAGTCTTATGTCCCCGTGATGAAGGTATACAGTAAATGCATCACTCAGTTCATGAGGAGTGAAGGTTCAGGAACAGGAAAAGAATCTTGAAAGCGGAAAACACATTTGCGTAGGATGGTGGGTGGTAATTCCCTAAGCTTTATAAATTCTCCCTAAGTAGGATTTTACATTTAAAACAAAAATCCCATTCGAGGACATGTTCATTCATTTTTAGAGAGAAACACTGGTGTAGAAGAGAAACACCAATGGGTTGCCTCCCATACGCGCCCAGACTAGGCATGTGCCCTGACCAGGAATTGAACCAGTGACCTCGCTATACAAAATGACATTTCAACCAGCTTAGCCACACTGGCTGGGGCTCCTAAGTAGGAATTTTAGATAAAATACAGAATTCTCATCTTTCTCACGCAATATTGGGAGGCATACTTCCTCTAAAAATTATTTGTTCTTTATCTGAAATTTAAACTGAACTTGGTACCCTGTCATACTGGTTCAATCTGGCAGCCCTAGGCCTAAGCGACGGGCAAGTCCATCTTCTGCCCCTTGCTCTCCTCACTAAGCAACAGATGCATCTGTACAATGGGTACAATAATCTACTGGTGGCACTTGTGACTGGAGACCTCACCTGAGGTCTATTCCCTCTGACTTGAGCAGCCTGAAGTGAAGTCTGGGGTGGATGTAAGTGTTTCCATAGCTTTTGAATTCGGAAGATCATGCATCACACAACGGTTAGCAAAGGCTGGTTTCTGGCCCCGGACCAACCACGAGGTCCAGACTGTCCATCTGCATCACACCTGTCCCCAGGTATCACGGGACCTTGGAGCCCCCCACCCAGCCCTGGCCCCATTCCTACCCCACCCCTTCTTGGAGGAGAAGATCGAGTCACTTACTTGTAGGGGATGTGTTTGCTGCCATTGACGAGGGCCAGGATGACGTTGCCCAGAGCGGAGAGTGACAGGCACAGCCCGGAGCCCCCTTCCCGACTTTTGCTCAGGGCCTTCACACAGCTGCCGAGGTCAATGAGGTGCAGGCGGCTACGGCCTCCGGACACTGCCCAGGGGAGGAGACAAGTGGGGAGGGAGGGTTAAGTCTGGCAAGCATGCATCTGTGTGCCACATAGCGCCCTGGGCGATCTGGTGGCATCTGTGTGCCATGTAGCGCCCTGGGCGATCTGGTGGCATCTGTGTGCCACGTAGCGCCCTGGGCGATCTGGTGGCATCTGTGTGCCATGTAGTGCCCTGGGCGATCTGGTGGCATCTGTGTGCCATGTAGCGCCCTGGGCGATCTGGTGGCATCTGTGTGCCATGTAGTGCCCTGGGCGATCTGGTGGCATCTGTGTGCCATGTAGCGCCCTGGGCGATCTGGTGGCATCTGTGTGCCACGTAGCGCCCTGGGCGATCTGGTGGCATCTGTGTGCCACGTAGCGCCCTGGGCGATCTGGTGGCATCTGTGTGCCACGTAGCGCCCTGGGCGATCTGGTGGCATCTGTGTGCCACGTAGCGCCCTGGGCGATCTGGTGGCATCTGTGTGCCACGTAGCGCCC
>PVIW01006479.1:0-86579 GCA_004026585.1 Noctilio leporinus
CACCCCGCCCTCCCCTGGCCCCAGGCAAGTGGAGAACCACTGGTGACACTTGGAAACTATCATAGGATTTGAAAGTAGACTCTTCTGGCAAGAAGACCGGAAGCTTTTTATGAAGCTGGGGTATGGGAACAGGTGAAGGATTGCTGCCTCAGCAGGGGAGTTCCCAGTAGCTGGACAGTTAAGACCAGGATATTGCCACAGAGATCAAGAGAAATCTTCTGGTTTCCCTCCCCATTGTCTAGAGATGCTGCACAGGCAGAAAAGAAGGCAAAGATGATGAGCAAGAGCTCCAGCCGAGAATGGCGAGGGTCAATGAGTGCTGCAGCAGCCCTGGACCTGCCCCAGGACAGCTGGGCATGCAGACAGGTGGCATGGCAGTGGGCAGACAGAGGATGGGAGAGAGCACAGGTATGTGGACTGCTGCCTAGCACAATCTGTTCAACCTCTCCCCACCACCCCTCCAAACCTCCCAAAGGGTCAGAGGGGCGTGATCTTTGATTAATAGGCTCACTACAGCCTTGGCAGACATGTTAGTGCTCTAAGTTGAAGGGCTCACTTTGAAAACTCAGCATGTAAGACCCATCTGGACAGGGCGGTCTGCAACTCTACAACTGATCTACTACTGTGTGGTGAGGAGGCTCTTTCCCGTCTTCTTCCGCCTGCTTTTGCTCACAGAGGAAAACCAGAGGATGGCAATGAGAGGAGGGTTCCAGGAGTTTCACGTTTCTCTGTGTTTAATATGCTTGTGACTTTGGGGGTCCTTATTTTCTCCTTGGCACAGACCTACTACAATAAAGGCCTGAAAGTCTGGCAGAGCTGGGCTCAAATCTAGGATGGACTTCAGTGCTCTTGCTCTCTCCCTGCTAAATGCCGTTTTCCCCTACAATTTATTAGGGGCCTTTTAAGTCCCACACTGCTTTATTCTCTTCAGAAGGGTTAGACATTCTCAAGGCATTAGAAAACAATTAACAGAATTCTTTCCCTGGGAGTATGACATGGAAAAGGTGGTATGGAGTCAGCTCAGAAATGCTTTCCCCAAGTGCCAGACCATCTCTCAAACCTAAGCTCCTGCCCAGGCTCAGCTTTATCTCACCCAGGAACTGTCATTCCTGCAGCGACTCCAGCCACGCCTGTCCATCGTGGCTGAGGGGCTCCCATTTCAGGAATGTGCAGTCACCTGAGGTTTGCCCCAGCCATGCACATCTAGTCTAGCTCCCTCCTATCTATTCCTCTCTCTGCTCCACCAATTCAGACATAGGATATGAGTGCCAGAAGGGACTCAACGGATCTAGATTCATCTCTTTAATGAGAATGTGAGGTCCACAGGAAAGGTGGCAGGGTAGTGGACTGAGTGAGACCTGCCAAAGGCAACATGTGAAGGCAGCGCCAACTCATATCACCACCACCATACCCTCTAAATTCGCCATCTGCCAGGGCTCCATGAAGGAGTCTCAAACCAGCACTTGTTCTGTACCAAACATTAACCCATCCTCCATATAGGGAGCTGGACCACAAGTTTGTCAATGCCTTCTGCTCCTCAGTATACTGCCCACCAGGCCATATGCCAGGAACCCCATCCTGAGACCTCAGGAACCTGAACCCCATTCTCCAGCCTTACTAAGATGGGGGAGAAGGACTAGCTACCTCCACCATTAAAGGCGTTGGAGCTCCTCACCTGGCTTTGGGGACCTCCAGGGGACTGCTACCTATCCTGAAAAAGTTGTCAGAATGGTTTGAGGAGGACGAGCTGGAAGATTTGGCTTCTACCAGCCCGTGATGGGAAGGCAGGCGGTCCTCCGAGGGCTGTGACCGGTTCCAGAGCACACTCTGTGGAGAGGATGAGTGGCTTTTCCTCCTGCAGTGGAAAAAGGACTGTTGGCCAAGGGACCACCCCAGGCAAGCCCTACTTTGACCAAATCTCAGGGCCCAGTCTTTACTGTCAGTAGGCAAATGCCATATAGGAGCAGGCCTACATCAGTACTCCCTTTGATTTGGCCACAGGCAGCAAGAGCTGGGTCTTCATGGAAGGCCTGTGGCATCCACATAATACCTGCTGGCCTCAGAGCACATGCTAGAAGGCAGATCTTAACTAACAGTTCAATAGCTGCCCTTCCCTCCAAATATTATACAAAACCTTGAGCCATTTGTCTAGAGAGAAAGTCATTAGGTTCTCAGATTTCATCAGATTCTCAAAGGAGTTGACTCAACCAAGTCCCCGATTTCCACTCGTCACTGTGTACTCACCTCTTCTTGTCTTCTTTTTCTTTCTAAACTGTCCCCCCACTTCTCAGGCAAATAATACAAGGGAGACCCTCAGGGAGTCCCTTTAACCTTTAGCTTTCCCTCGCTCAGCCTGTCACTTCCTCCTTGATTTCACAGGCAGCCCTTGCCCTTCATGCTCCTGGGCCACCGCAGGCAGTGCCCCTCACCAGCCAGATGGCTGGCCTCTAAGGCCCAGGAGAGACAGCAGGGCATGGAGCTGTGCTCTCAGCCCTTCTGTCAGGGGCCCCTTTGTTCCTGGGACTCCCTGGAGCTGTGACCCTGGGCCACAGCTGTGAGCAAGCTAAGTGCCAGCCCGGCCCCTCACCAAGATGCTTGGGTCTGTGCTCCTGTGGGGACCAGCTCCACGGCCTCGTAGGTAAAGCTCCCAGTGGCTCCTGGGGAGCTCTCCATGACCAGAGAGAAGTCGCTGCCAAGGCTGGTGGTGCTGCCACGGTCTTTTCGTCCTGAAAGAGGCCAAAGCCACCACATCAGCCATTATCCTCTCCGATTACTGGTCCCTACCTCTTCTGCACCATACAATTGAAGAAAGAAGCTTCTAGAAAAAACAATTCCTGTGCAGTCCACACTCAGAAAGAGGCACAGAGGAAGGGAAATCTGCTGGGGCCTGTGACTCACTCAGCATGCAGATATCTTCTAGAGTGAGGCCTGTATCCCGGACTGGCAAACTCTTCCTCCTATAAACAGAAACCAGGATGGGGAATTCCAGGTCAGGCTGGGTCTTTTCTGATCCCTCACCCGCCTGCTGCTCACCTGAGAAAGCAGCTTTAACTCACTGGCGACTCATGGAGACAAGTCCTACCCTAGAGTTTTGCAAAATCACAGACCTCCTTCTGAGAGACCAGCAAAACCTGCTTCTTTCCTGTCAGCTTGGCCCCTTGGAGTTCAAGTCTGGCCAAATATACAAGGGGCTTGAATTTGGAAGGAGGGGAACTCAGGAAAGACAGCAACTCTCACAGGGGTCCTAAGGCAACTGCCAAGAAGGCTCCTGCATTCCCCAGCCTGGAAGTAGACTCTCCTCCGTGGTGACAGGCTGCACAGTGGTGCAGACGCACCTTACAGAAGCCCAAGGAGGGCAGCTATCTATCCACCCAGGCAGGAGAACTGGCTGCGTTGGCTGGGCTGCGGGGAGTTACAAGTCCGCCTGTCCTTGGGCTGGCCTTCCTACAGCACAGCACCCTGTTCTCCTAGTTATCAAAGGTCACTCATCTGCTCCAAAACCTCTCTGACAGTATGACTGCAGACTGACCTCAGCCCTGCCTCACAGGTAGAAGAGCACCTTTACCCACTAGCCTTCACCAGGGACCCAGACTCTGGCCTCAGAGGGCAGGCATGGAAGAAAGGCCAGCAGGCCGAGCATGCAGGGCAGGAATAAGATTGCAAGTCAGGCCCCACCTGCCCTAGAGTGGCCCTTCTAAGAGCACCCTGGCACTAGTGTGACAGAAGGCTTCTCCTTACCTATTGATCTTCAGAGAAGAGAACTCATCGGAGATGATATGCTTCAGAAAATTGAAGCAGAAGAAGAAAATCTGAAGAAACAAAAAAGCAGCACACGTGAAAAGTCAGCCTTTTCCAGAGAGAAGAATCTAGATGACAGAACACCCAGCCCCTATTCTGGGGACCCTGCTGGATATTCTGATCTATAAATGGTGGTAGAGAGGGGCTCAGCAGGCCATGCGAAAGCGCTGGGCTGGGGCAAGGAAGGAAGGGACTGGGTCTCCTTCCTGGAAATGCAAGAAGGTAAGCCAGGGATTTTCCAAACCCTTCAAATGCAATATGCATGATCTTAAGCTATTGAAAAGGATGAAGAGCACAGTATCTTCTCCGCTCAGCCTCTTCTAAGAACCCCAAGGAGAGAAGCTAACAGAGAAGGACAGCTGAGAGAGGTTATTTTGAAGCAAGGGTATAAAATGAACACAAATTAAGGAACACAATGGAAGGGAAAAGGATAGCTTTCAAGGGGCAGGTCTAAGTCTGAGGTGGACACACACAGAAAGAGGCTCCTAACACCGAGCCACCTCCCCATAACCCTTCTCCCTTCCAGCCATTGCCCTAACTAGATGGACCTCCATTAAGTGCACAAAAGGCAGTCTTTTCAGTTTTTAAAACTCCCCAGTAATTCTGGGGAGTTTTGCAGTTTCTGGCCCATGAAATCCTCCCTCACAGTATCCCAGAGCCCCACATGATTTCCTTGGGAAAAAAAAAAGGTCAGATCAGTATGAAAATGTGTTACATAAAGTTAAACAGGTGTTTTCACCAAAGACTTCTTAGTTAGTCTTTAAATATGCTAATGTGCTGTGAACCTCAAAGATAAGGAAGGGGACCAGAGTATTATTTAATGGGCAGTTTTTTGTTTTCATGTTTTAAAACATCAATGTCCTTTTTTAAATGGTAATGTCAAGATTAATCTGCCAAATATACAAACAAGTTGGATTTGTGGAGCATGTTTTGCCTGGGTGCTGCACTGTAAACAGGTTTCCTGAATGACTGATGATGAGGTTAAAGACAGGTCTGGCCAGATAGGTGGGAATGGGATGGGGAAGGGCAGAGGGGAGGCCTCCGTCACAGGGAACTGGCCAGGGATAAGCCATGACCTTCAGGGACCCAGGCACATGGGCTCACCTTTGAGTTAGCGCCTAGGCAACAGAGATGGGCTGGTTGTTGCAAACTCGCCTGTCTCAAAGATACCATCTCCATCTACCATCTTCCTTCATCCCCTGACACCAAGATGAAGAGGAGGCCCTAGGCCATGGGGGCTCCTCATCTTGCGGGGCTGCTGCAGCAGAAAGCATTAATGTCTGCAGTGTCCGGAGGGGTAAGAGAAGAACCCATACCCTGAAAATCAAACCTCTCAACTGAGGAGAGCCTCTTGTATATGCCGAGAGATGACCAGAGTTCAAATCCAGACCTCAATAGGCTCAGCCTCATCTTCTACAGGGTCTCTGAAAGCAGAATCTGGCCTGCTGTGGGGGTAGGGAGAAAGCACGCAGGACAGGACGTCCTGGGGAGACTGCAAAGGGGCTTTCCATGTGATTACAGTGCCAACGTCAATGTTTCTACCCGAGTTCACTGAGGCCTCTGAAGAGCTGGCTTATGAGCTCTGCAGCCCTGGCAGATGTGATAAGTGCTTGGAAGAGATTTGAAAGGGACAAGGACAGCTATGAGGGAGGAACAAAAGGTGGCACAAAAGTGCCTAGCGAAGAAGGCAGCCTCAGGAGAGTGTGAAAGATGCTTTAAGAAGATAAGGGGATAAAGCAACAATGAAGTTAAATTTAAAAAAAAAAGAAGATTAGGGGAGAGTAGGGGGGATGCAGAAGAAAAAGCGAACACTGCTGCCAGCTCCCACACTGGGCATAGGGACTCACTCTTTGTGAGGCAGCAGGATCAACAGCAGGAGACTTAAGGTTAGTCACATCACCCAAGGTCACCCAGGTAATAAGTGGGACAACTCAGATTCAAACTCAGGTCTGACTCTAGGTCTGTGTCAGGAAACACAGGGACACTCAAGAGGCAACAAGTGAAAAGCGGCAAAAAGGTTGGGTGTGGAGAGGTCAGAGTAGACAGGAAGAAGGAACCGCTGGACAGGAAAGGAGACGCTGGAGCCCAGCTGGCCCTGCCTGGTCTGGGGCTGGGCTGGTGGTGAGGAGCAAGGCAGGACCCTGGTTACAAGCACAGCCCCGGGGTTTAAAAGTTGCTGAGTGGGTGCAATGAGAGTAGAGGACAGGGAAGAGCATCTGGGTTTTAGCTGTAAGGATGAGGGGGACAAAAAAGGACTTGTAAGTTGGTTCCAGAGCTGAACGGAGGAAACAAGGTCAGCCAAAGAAGGATGGCAGCAAAAGGGGAAAAGGAGCAACATGCGAAGGTCACGGGCTACGTGTAGGCAGTGTTATCTCCACAGCGCAGGAAAGGAACCCAGGCTCAGAATGGGGCTACGGCGCTGGTGGGTTTCCCGCCTTGTTGCCCCATCCCAGTGCACACCAGGAAAGGAACTGCCTCTTAACTGTGGATGTCAAACAGACTGTCATCCTGTCCCTCTTGTGGGTAAAGAAGCCCAAGCTTTCAGAGCCCTGGCATGTGCTCGCAGACTGTGAGCAGCACCCACCTCCTCTCCTTTGCTGAGCCGATCTACCAACATGTGCCTGCAACAAAAAGGCAAGGAGGTCACAGAGAATCACACCGAGATAGGAAGGCAAAGGGGACCTAAGTCACAGGGCCGTACAACACTGTGACAGGAGCCACTACGTACATGTACACACAGAAACGTAATTCTCAAGGCACTGTCCCCGCCCAAAACCTGATATCCCCAAAGGCTTACCCAAAGAGGAACCAATCATAGGCCACTGTTAGGTAGAGGATCTCAGCAGGCTTCAGGGACGTGTGGATAAGCCCATCCTGGAAGAGTCAGAGAAGACATGCCAAGATCAGAAAGCTATCTCTCCAGGACAAAGCCCCCTCCTCATTCCAAGAGCTTCACCACTACCGCAAACCCAGCGACAAAGCTGCCCAACAGCCCCCAGGAAAGGGTTAACACAACACCTCTCTCCAAGCCTCTACTTTCTGACAGTCCCAATGCTCCCAAAGTAGATCTTGGTAGGGCCCTCTGAATGCTCCCTGACCCCACACCCAGCCCTCCATACTCACAGCCCACAAGGAAAGGCGCAGAAGAGAGATGAAGAGGGGGGTCCGATCCCAGCCTGAGATACAGTGTACTAGCAGCCCGCTGTCATCTGCTCAGGAACCCAGAAGAGAAACAAACATAGGCTGATGTGATGGAAACATGTCACCCTCTTGGCCTGGTGTGAGAGCCAGTTTCATTCTTCCTGGTGGGCTTACCCAAGATTCTTTTCCAATCTAGTCCCAGAGAGGGGTGGGTGGTGGGCACCTGCCTGTCTGCAGCAACTCTCTTTTTTCTTCTAGCTACATTGTACTTTTAGGGAGGCAGTGATACTCGGACAGTCCATTCTGCCCTGGTCATTTAGGTGGGGCTGACCTGCACGTCACTGCCCAGCATTGTTCAGGGAGGTGGGAAGACAATTTTAGGGGAAGACAATTCACTGTGCAGGGCTGTTACAAAAACATCAGGGTCCTTGGCTAACACTCACCAAATATTTGTGGCCCTTCCCTAGTTCCTACAACATCCATCTCTCCAGAAGCCCCCTTATGGGGCAGTACTGCACCAGAAAGAAACTCACTGCCTAGCCCCAGGGGCAAGAATGTGACTTTATTGCAAACATGGCCACAGTGATTGGTTACGAGATGGGCCTTTGAGCATGAGCTCTGGGAAAGTAGTCTCTCTCTTCTGGGGTAGTTTAGATGGCAGGAAACAAGTCTGGAATGGTTGTTGGCTGTGTAGCTAAATTAGGCAGTAGGTATGAGAAATGGGGAGATTCTTTGTGATATTTGTTAGGCTCCTGACTTTGTCCTTGGGCCTTGTTGGTTATATAAGCTAATGTATTTTTATTTGTTAAAGCAAGTGCAATCCCATGGAATTCCTGATTGGTATCAAGAAGAGTCAGCCTGCCCCAGAGACACCAAGTATTAAAGCCCCATCCAATCAAGACAGCCAACTGGGGTGGGTTGACTGGTTCTCCATGGGCTTTTGCTTATGCCTAATAAGAAACCAGGACTGATTTTCCCTCATCTTTCTGAATCAAAAGATGCCCCCCTGCCCTCCACACAATCCTGATGCTCAAAATTTGACCGACCCGATGAGGTTCAGATAGTAACGAGTCCATGATTTTATTTTCTAGGGATCTAAGGATGTGGAATAAAGCTACCAATGGACAAGGGAATACCCAAATCCTTCTACCATTGAGCAAAAGACACTTGGGTGGCCCCCGCAAACATATATTCTCAGTGTTGTGACCTGGGAACAGTGAGGAGATCCAATGGCTCGAGGGCTCAGGCAGAGGGCAGACTCACCATCACTATTAATTATGGAAAGCAGCAGTTTCAGGTAGTTTTGTGTTTGTTGCACCAGGTCCCAACTCTGTTGGAGAAGGATAAAAGGGGTCTCAGGAACAGATATTTAACTCAGACTGGGCATTTGAAGTATTTTAAAAAATAGAATACACAGGGTTCTTGGTCTGAAATACCAGATAACTGAAGACTTCAAGTCCCCATTCTGAGGCCTTCCACACTTCCCTGCACCCTCAACCTGTAGGTCCCCCTACTCAGCGCATTCTATCCCAACATGACAGTGAGGAAGGGGAAGACATGCAGAAGCCTGGGTAACCGGACAGCCTCCTCTAAGCCCTGGGCTCCCACAGGGCTCTCCAGGGGGTTACCAGAGGCAAACAAAGAGCCTTGAGCTGGTGGCCACTGCTGCCAAACAGAAAGGGTCATTCCTTCATCTGCTATCACATCACAGAAACCAAGGAAAATATCAACCTTCTTATGAACCATGTTTTATTCACTTTTTACTGCTATTCACTGCATACTCTGTCTTTTGATGATTAATAAATACAGTCTGTTTGGCAGACAGAATCCTCTAAAACAGGAGGTCCATAAGGTGGTAGATGAAAAATGGGCGAAGGCAGTAAAAAGGCCTAGACCAGATGCTTTTAGCAATAGTCCACTTGTAATCTGGAATTCCAGGGAGGGGCTTGACCCAGTTTGGCAGCCTCTTTCCCCTCAGCAGGGCAGCCTCTCAATACAACTGCTTATCAGTGTTCTGGGGCTGAGCAGTGTGGGTGGAGAATGCCAACGAGAGAGCACTTCCCTGGGGGGACGGTGAACACGGCACCTGTAATTGGCATGGTTTTCCCAGGAATTGAAAATAGGCTCATTTACCTGACCCTCCCACAGCCCCTGGAGAATTCTGACCCACTTTCTGCAGCTCCAGGGACAGTACTGCAGCGCTCCATTAATAAAGTCATTATCCGTAGTAGCACAGGGGTCTCTCCACTCATCTAGCTCAAACGTGTCACACACACCATTGCCAATAGATTCCCTCGGAGCTATAGTTCTCACAGGGTGGGGAAACGCAGGAGGTGGCAGCAAGAGCTATGCAGCACAAAGCCCAGGGAAGTCAGGTGAGCTGGGTAGGACCTGACTGAGGACTGAAACCTGCACAGCTCCAATCATCGTGGTTATTCCAAGGGGGCACTGCTGATAACCACTGTTATCACAGTGAGCCCAGTGCTGGGGTAGGAACCACAGGCTGGAGGTCACAGAGCTAATAAGCTGGGGCATTTACCCAGCCCTGCCAAACTTCGAAGTTCACACACTTATCACGTGCTACACTGCAGAGACTTCTCCTATAATACTAAAGAAACAACAGTGTGATGGGATTGCAGAAGGTGAGAAAGACCTGGGAAATACATTAAAATCTAGGCTCATCTGACTCTCTCTTATCAGACATGCTCCATGAAAAGGTCTCTGGGTGCAGAGTTAAGCACCATGCCTCTGTTCCAAAGCCTGGAGTACTCTTCCTCTTGGCTGGCAAACTTGTCATACAAAGGCTCAGCCCCATTATGTTCTCTACATCTTCTTCTGTGGCCACCAGTCAGTACCTCTAGTATGCAGGTGATGGCTATGTTGTTGTCTCTTCCTAGATTGAGTCCAGTAAGGGCAGAGACCATTTTGGCATCTGCGCTTCTCTAAGGCTTAGTGCTTAGGGATTATGACACATCTGTAGAATGTTCCTTGACTGCCTATTCACTGTCAGGGGCTAGCCTGGGGAGAAACAGACACTGGAAGGGTTCCTGGGTCATAGGGCACAGAAAGAAAAAGCAGACCTCTAAGGAATTCAAGCTGACCCACACACATACTGCCACAGTGCTCCCTTGATAACGTCCCTGAGGGCCTGGACTAGGGGCACAGCGGTGAACAACGCTGCACAGGGCTGCAAGCTGAGGGAAGGCAAAGCGAACTGTTGCAGGTGCGCAGACTCAAAGGAGACCTCTAGGATACTGTGAGACCGTGTCATTGATAAGGTGAGCCTAGCCTTTCCATTAGGAAAGGCTTCTGGGAGATGGTGACATGCATATAAGAAGAGGGGAGGGAAAGCAGACAAGTATTTCTGGTAGCAAGAATAGCAGGTGCAAACCTGGAAAGCACTCTTCCCAAAGGGGCAGAAAGGAGGCCCGTGTGGCTAGAGAAGACAGCCAGACAAAGATGGAACATGAGGAGCGGGTGGGCCACATAAGGGGCCTTGGACTCTATTCTGAGTCCAAGTAGTGGGTTTTAGGAAAGTGGATGACAATGATGATCATGCTCCATGATTTGAGCATTGCTGCCAGCGAGGCCATATTCAAGGGCTTTACATTCACCATTTCCAATGACCCCTCAATGTGCCCCGCATTCAAAGAAGAGATTCACTGAGATGATTGTGGCCTGGACTAGACTGAGAGATGGAGGCAAGAATGACTGGTGAGTTTCAATCAGGGACAGGTTTAGAGAACTGATGAGACTTAGCAATGGATGTGGGGGGAAAAAAGCACCCAAGTTTCAAGTCTGAGCATCTAGGTAAACAAAGGAGGGTCTTGGGGTACTGTAGGTTATGGCCAATTCCATTTTAGACAGCCTGAGTTTGAGGGGCCGAATAGAGGAATACTTTCAGAAGGTGATGTAGATGCAGATTGCGAACAGAGGCCCAGATTGGGCAACCTGGCAGAGGAGTAAAGGAGTGAATGAATGATATCACCTGGGGAGATGAGAAATAATGGGGAGTCCTGGACCCCCATGCTAAAGGGACTGAACCTACACCTGCCTGAGGAAGAGAATGGTAAGAGGCCTAGTAAGACCAATGACCAACTAGAGGCTAGACTCATGGGAGGAAGCCCTGCCCTTCTACTTTTGTGTCTGGAACATTATTAGTGTTCATTCCCTTGAGTTAGCAAGCTAGTAGCCTAGTTCTTAATTATCATCATTAAAATTGGCCTGGCACTTCAGTTAAGAGGACACTTTCACAAAGTAATCATACTTGAACCTCGCCACAACATTGAAATGGGTGTTGTCCACTCTACTTTCAGAGATAAGTGACGTAATTTGCTCAAGGCCACAGAGCTTTGCAAGAAAGGCTGAGCAAGCTGGGGTCTCGATCCAGGGCTTATATTAGGCAGAACTCCTTCTTATACTCATAGGGCTCCTTTTCACAGACAAATGCCCTTGGCAGTATCAACATATTGAACCCCTACAGTTGCACCTTATCTGGTAAGTAGTTATCAGATCCAGTCAGTCTGCAGCTACGTAAGCAAAAAGAATGTGCCACAAGGGGGAATAAGTGTGACTTGAGACCTCTGCATACAATACAAGGTCTGTCCCGAAAGTATCGAGTCAAAGTCAATATAACTTTTAAAAAAACAGCTTGTGTGGCCGATACTTTTGGGACAGACCTCGTAAATGAAGAAGGAAGCCTATAAGTTCCTTTGGCCGCTCAATCTGTCCAGGTACAGCCTGGGACTAGAGAACAGGAAGCCAGGCCCCCACAACCTGTTCCTTCTCCAGGTATCTGGGCACATCAATCAACTGGCCTGCTCTACTTCCTAAAACTCCCTTCTCTTGTAGAAGCACCTGCATAGAGAAGTCCTAACACCACTCTACTCATTCACTCAAATAATCATGAAGCATCTGCTTTGTGATTAGGGGCTGCATGTACAAGATAAAATGAGATAAGCATAGCCCCTACCTTTACAGACCACTTGCTACCTGGAAAACAAAATCCAAGGTCATATGGGAGCACACAGCTGCCTAACAAGTGGGTTGGGTTTCTCTTAGACCTCAAGGCTGGATGGGAATTGTCCAGACCTGGCAGAGGAAGAAGAGGGAAACAGGATGTTTTCGAGGTATTCATTGGCTTGGCCTTTCCAGCTCTAGGCTCTGTGCATTTCTGTGTTGTGGGTGCACAGGCTGTGGTTCCCCGTCCTCCTGGAGCTCAGTGTATTGGAGATGGGGAAGCAGGTCTGTACATCAGTGACCACAGCTTAGTGGAAAATTCCATGATAGGGGATCAATGGGAATGTAGATACTGGCATCTGATCCTAGGGATGGGGGAGAGAAGACATCAGGGAAATCTTCCTGGAATGAACACCCGAGCCAAATCCTGAAGGCAGTGTGTCAGCCAGACAAGAGGAGGCCAAGAGGTGGCACTCAGGCAGAGGCAACAGATATGGGGAGGGTGGTGGGAGAACAAGGCTGAAGCAAGTGGCAATGAGATGGCTGAGGGCCTTTGGGCTTCTAAACACAGCAGAAAGATAACTCCAACCAGTAAGGCTCAGGCCTCTTCTATGGTGACAGAGAGGAGCACAATGAAAATAATTTTAAAGTTTCTATAATCAAATGGGGTCAGGCAGCTCTGCACTTCCCCTAGCAGAACATACATTTAAAAGGAAAAATGAAAAAAAGCACTAAAGCCCAGAGTTGGAAAGCAGCCACCATGAAGTCCTCCAGAAAAAGAACCCCCTAGTGGATGCAAATCTTTGAATCACGTTCAGAAAGTTTGTATTTTCTGGGCCAAGAGCAAATCAGGAGAAAGAGAGGTAAATAGATACTCAGTTCCCTTTTTCCAAAGCTGTGAAAGGTCAGAGGGCACCAGCCAGGCCTTCAGGAATTTGCATGAGGGACTTATGGGGCAAGCACCAACAGTCCCCTGGGATCCTTCCCTTATTCTGTCTTATTAGAGTCCAGCCCCTCACCTGATATTGGCTCCAGTCAATGTTTAGAGAGCAAGTCAAGAAGTCAGGGATGCTCAGTGGGGCATCGACGTAGTCCTGGGGACAGAAAAGACACCTGTGAGATGCAGGCCGGCCACCAGAAGAAGCCATGGTGACAGGGCAGGTTGTGGACCTGAAACTGTGGATATAGGCAGGCATGACATCCCTCCACGGTGCTTGCCTTCTCCGGGCGGATGCCTATGCTACTCTGGGAGTGAGAGGTTAAAAATGAAAGGGACCAGATGCTGCTGCTGAGTGGAGCTGCTCGACTGTTTCCTGCTGAGACAGATGTCATTGACCTATACGCAGCCTCCGGCAGGCTCCTGTGGCCTACTCCCACTGACTGGGGAAGGAACAGAATCCTGGTCCACTCCTGACAGATGGTGGAGCAAAGAAGAAGGACTTTTCCTATCTTGTCCCTGGGAACACCTTTAAAGAACAGGAGAAATTAAAGGGGGAAAGTAAAGTAGATATAATGATAAATATAAACACGTATATACAAGAAGAGGGAGAGAAAATAATGAGACTCATTCAGGGAGGAGAACAGAAAGAAAAAGCATAGTTGTTTTCTCCAAAAAGATTGCTAGCTGTTCTCCCTGGTCTCCCTTTACAAAGAAACGTTAAGACCCAAGTTGATGAATGTTATTGTTCATACCTGCTTCCAGTTAAAAATGAGCCCTTCAGCCATGTAATCCCGATCCTTATATTCTTTGAAAAATTCACAGCCTGGAAAAGAAGGCAGAGTTATGATACCACTCTTTCTAGCCCAGTCTCCTGAGATGCCCCTGAGAGCTGTAGAACAAAGGTGGCCACCAGCTCGAACGCTTCTCCACACTGGTAAGCCCCAGATGAAGCCAGAGCTAATGTGGTGTGTATAGGGGGTGAGGTGGGACAGGGTGGGGACAGAATAGGCAGGTGAGAGAAAGGGATGGCCTCCCAAGCTCCTCTGGTTTCTAGATACATGCCTTTCCAAGGATGTACAACCTGCCTACCTTCTGTATCTTTCCCCATCTGTGCTCACTGGCTACTGGTCACTTCTCCTTCATTTCAGGACTCTCTGTTCTATGTGCCCTTCAACCGTCAGTGGCCAGCAAACAAAAAGCACAGCTTACCATCTGAGCTTTGTTACCACTATCTCAGCAATTTACGTAGTTCCAGATCACTCCCCTCCACTCTAACACCAACCTTGCAGGCTTTCAGTGAGGACTGAACATTGTAAAATACTGGAAAGGACTACAGACAGTGCCTGAAATGTGACCGGTGCTCAAGAGACATGTCCATCTCCAATGAACCCGGCCAAGAGGTACTTTGCTAGAAAAATTATAAGAAACTCTACTAGGGTAAACCCTCAGGGACACAGACAGGAAACAATGGAGAGAAAAGGGCTTAGGCAACATTCCCAGCTTCAAATCTCAGCTTTTCGCTCAGCTCTGTGCCTGAGAACAAGTTGTTTAAATTCTCAAGCCCTGATTTTCTCATCTGTAACATAGTTAAGGATAAAGTGAAATAACACATATAAAACACTTAACACAGCACGAGTACAAGCAGCAACCATCATGCTGCTGCTGCTGCAACAGAGCCCACAGGGCCAGCCCTGCAGCCTACAGTCAAATTCTTGGCTTGAAAGAGAGAGGTCTGCTCTCACAGCACTGTACAGTGAGCACACATGGGCTGCTGGGGCTTCAAGCCACAAAGAAGGGGAAAAGGCCCTTTGGGAGCAGCTTCCTGCAGTTACTCTCAGTTCCTCAACCAGGGCCAGCACAAACCTTGGAAAGCATGTGGCTTTGGCCACAGATCCCACTTTGGTGAGATCCCCAAAAGTGAAACAGTTGTCCAAATTCCATGGAAGCAGCCACAAGCCAAAAAATTTCACATGGAACTCTCCTGCTACTCTTGGGCCAAGTTTCTGTCTGAGGTCTAGGGAAGAGAGAAAGGGTTCCTTTGGAGATGAAGGTCCGGAGACACAGGCCATATGTTTTGTAGACTTGGCTCAGGTGCCATACACATTCTTACACTCTAATCCCACAAACCTCACTTCTGCCTCAGAACTCAGGAAACAATCCTCAGCTATAAGACTTCAGCCTATTCTTGGGTGCCTATCTGGGAGAAAGGAATACAAACATCGGATACAGTTCCTGAGCCAGGAGCCCAGGTTTAGAAGACATCAATTATCTCTCAGAGCTCCTGTGAAGTGCTGTTTTCTCCAACTTGAGCTGATCAAATAAACACTGCAGGCTCTGGGATGAGCTCTGACCAGCCTATGATGCAGAAGAAATTTTTTTTGTGAGAAACAAATAGAATTAAAATGGACTCAGTGCCCGGGGCAATTTCTAATGTTCATTACCTGAACAGGCTACTGAACCCACTGGGAAGCAAGAAGAATGGGACTAAACCGTGGGAGAACAACCACACTCAAGGAAGAAATAAATTAGACTCATGTTGGGAGTTTTTGGTCTCATCTATTTTGGTGCCCTGAAGGAAGTGCTCCCAGAACACTTCTCACTTTCAAGGGCCAGTGTAGGCCCCAGCTGGTTTGACAGAACTAGAAGTGATACCATCATAGTTCCTGTCTGGGCTTCAATGTCATTAGAGGGCTTAAATGAGATCCCTGAAACCTCAGCAAAGTACAATTTCAATGACTTCATTTGGATAATTAATGGTAATTTTGTTTCTTTTTCCTTTAAAAAAAAATCCTCCATCAAGGACAATTTTAGTAATTTCAGAAGAGGAGGAGGAGGAGAAAGGGAGAGAAACATTGATTGGCTGCCTCCCATGTACCCCAACCAGGGATTGAACCTGCAACCCAGGCATGTGCCCTGCCTGAGAATTGAACCCACAACCTTTTGGTTTATGGAATGATGCTCCAACCAGTTGAGCCACACTGGCCAAGGTTCTTTTCCTTTTTATGAAGTAATACAGGCATGTGAATAAATGCAAAATCCTAAGTACAGGAAAAAAAAAGTGCTTCTCCTGTCCCTTTAACTGCATGAGCAATGGCATCCCCTCAACCCTTGACTTTGTTTTCACTGATCCCCCCCACCCTCCCCTCAACATATAAACAACTATCAGATGTAGTATACAAACATTTTGGGAATAACAGGAAAAAACTCAGAGTATATATACATGATCTTACAATTTTAGCATCTTTCTTTCTCAACCTTTTGTGTAAGCACTTTTTGCCTTACATAATTGAAAATGTACTACAGTCGATCCTACTTATACGTGGGGAATATGTTCCAAGACCTCCACTGGATGTCTGAAACCATACAGAGTACCAAACCCTATATATACTGGGTTTTTTTCTATACATACATATACCTCACAGCTTCTCATTGGCATATTTACATTGCAAGCCTCACTACTCCCATGTTTGGGGGCCATAATTAAAATAAGAGTGACCAGAACACAAGCACTACAACACCATGACAGTTGACCTGATAACCAAGATGGCTACTAAATGGGTAACGGTCATGTGCAGCACAGTGTGGATATGCTGGACAAAGAGATGGTTCACATCCTGAACAGAACAGAGAGGAACAGTGTGAGATTTCATCATGTTACTCAGGATGGAGTGCAATTTAAAACTCAAGAAATGTTTATTTCTGGAATTTTCCATTTAATATATTCAGACAATGGTTAACCCTGGATAACTAAAACTGTGGAAAATGAAACTTCAAATAAGGGAGGACTACTTTATATAATTTTGTATCCTGCTTAGCAACTTAAGTATTTTTCCATGTCAAAAAGTAAAAGAAGGACAGAGGGGAGCAAAAAGGGGATGGATGTAATACAACAACAATAAAATTTAAAAAAAGAAAAAAAAAGTAAAAGCATTTTTCTATGACTACATAATATTTCATTCTACCATCAATGGCTGTACCATCAGTTACATAATCATTATTCTGATTAGTAACAACATTTCTCACAGATATTGTGATGAACATCTTTACCCCAAAATTAGCTAGATTATGGCCTAATGAATAACTGAGTCAAACAAAGAGTGTTAACATTTTGGGAGTTGTAACAAGTTACCAAACTACAGCAGGAAGGATGTTGTGTTATTGTTCTGGAGTAGTGGTTTTCAAAACTATTTTTTGTAATTAAATACTACATAGAACCTAAATGTAAACCAGGAAAGCAATGCTTGGTCCCACAGGCAACACAGACCTTTTCTTTTCCACAGAGTATTTCCTGGGAATTGAGAGCCTGGCCTGGAAGGATCTACCTGACAATCCAGGGCAGACGCCCTGGTTGGGACACTCCTGTCACGATGCAGCTCTGCCGCTATCAAGCTCATGGCATTATTATTACATATGCATCTGCCCAAAGTGGCTTTTGGGGAAGAGAGAAGCGTTTCTAGGCTTTTTCTCCCATGTACCTGTCATCTGGCCTGCTGTTTACTAAGCATCTATTAGGGATGGGTCTAGTCTGGCACTTTACTTTGCAATAAGCACCATTATTTTCATTTTATGGAGGATGAAACTGATGCTCAGGAGGTTTTAAGGCACTTATTCAAGGATACACAGTGCCACACCTGGGACTCAAGCCCAGCCCTACAAAGCACCAAATGCTAAGTGGGCAGAGAAGATGAAGAGACCCTGGTGGAAGCCACCTAAGAGAACCAGGCTATCAAGGGTCACCAGCTTACAATGATGAGGATGTGCTCTCCCCACCTGGCACAAGACGAGCTTGCAGCTACAGTGAGAAGGCCTCCTGGCTATATAGCAAACTGTCAGCACTGGCCAGCCCTTGCTATAGGCTGCTGCGTGGCTACAAGATGAGGAGACAAGGTCCAGCCCAAGTCTGAACGCAGATGCTGGTGCTGAGAAGCAGGAGAGATGTTTCAAGGAGAAAGAGGACACTTCCTGCTGTTTGCTGGCAAAGTCTTACACTGCTGTTAGGGCTCCTTGACCTCCCTTGCTGAACAAGCAGGTATTGCCAGAAAGCTTAAATTTTATCAACTGGACTAATACAGATTTAGTATCCATATCCAGTGCAGAGAATATTGCCAAGGCCACAAGTTGCACATGATTATACACCAAAGACAAATACAGCTAGCTCTGTACATACCAAAGTGCTTTGCAAATGGTGAGGCCGTTACCAACTACGTACAACTAGGAGCATAGCAATTATATTTTTCTACCACTAGAACTGCCCTGCCCGAGGCCATTTCATACATGCAAAGGTTCCCATCTGCTCAGGCCAGACTAACATGGTTAGTTGCTGGCCCATAGTACTAATAATGTCATTTTATACTTCACCTGCACAGAGCACTTTGATAAATGTGATCTCATCTAATCTTCAAGGCAAAACCCTGAGCTAAGCCTTTCTCGGTTCCAAATGACACTGAGAAAATTTTAGGCTTAGAGAGATGAAGTAACTCCCTCAAGGCTGTGGTAGTGAATACCTGAGCCAGGACTTAACCACTGGGCCCCTCTGAGTAGAAAGCCCCTTTCAGTACAGCATCCTATCCTGAGTACGAAAGTCTATGACTGGGAGCCACAGTGTGCTACACTGATGGACACAAGATCCTCCCAGAAAGCTCTGGGACACACACATAGGCACCTAAGTACAAAAGGCCTACAGATGGCTCCAAGGGCCTCCAGTCCTTGGAAGCCTGTCTCTTGACTGGACCTTGAAAAGAGCTCCCTACCTGGATACGGGATGGAGAGGAGAGTGAAGTCGGCATAGCGCTGGGCTTTGTCCACCTTCTCGGAGGAGGTTACACTACAAGACAGGACACAATGTGTTATGACCTCACAACACATACAAACCATTCCCCAATGAGCATTATAACAGGTTAAATGAACCTCTTGCTAAAGAAATGACTCTTGAGAGTTACAAATGATGCCCTTTAGCAGTGCTTACTTTGAATAATTAAGAAATGTAACTGCCCCTACCCTAACTTATTAAGTGAGAGAGGTTACTCTCCCTCTAAAACTGCGGTAACTACCATCATAACCTAAAGTTGCAGAACAACCTTCCACCTAAGTCCCACAAATGAAGGCAGCACAGCCACTCTGACCTGGAGTGTGGAGTGGGATGAGAGTCAAATAACTCTGCAGGGCTCTCACCTCACTACTCTCTGAGGATACAAACAAACAGCAGCTGAAAGGTCAAGACTTAGGACTGTTCTGACAGATGAAAGAAGACGGGATAAGGGACTATTCAGATATCTACAGATAGCTACACCGTAACTTAGTCTCTATGCCACATTTTCTAGGAAAACTTCACATAATTAAAAGTCAGTATTATAGGGGAGGGGAGAGGGGTGAGAAGGAGACAAAATAGGGGAGCAGTTTAGTCAACGAACTAGCATGGATGACCCATGGACATGGACAACACGTGGGATTGACTGTGGGGGAGGGGAGAACAGCGGGGGAAATGGGATGAATGTAATACAATAACAATAAAATTAAATTTATAAATAAATAAATAAATAAAAATATAACTACCAAAAAAGTCAATATTATAAAAAATAAAATTTCAGAATAACTCCTACAATTTCACCACCCTCACCCAAGTTCTATTTTTTCAAGTTTTGTCTTATCACATGAAGATTTGATTCATATGTGAAATAAAAATTGAGTATACACTGATCTTTTTGTTTCATTTTAAAAGAGACTCTAATCTACCAGAAATGGTATATAACTTGGAGCCAAAGGAAAATCTTCATGGAAGTCTAAGAAAAAGAGGCAGCAGAGCTCAGGTTAGACTCCTGGTTCCCTCAGTTTCTATCTGGACAACCTTGAGCAAGTTACTTAACCCCTCTGCGCTTTAGTTTCACGCCTGCAAGAGGGGGTGACACCAGAACCTGTCTTGCAGAGCTGTTTGAAGATGTAATGAAAGGATGATAGAAAGCCCTTACTTAGCACAAGGCCTGGCACAAGGTGACCCTTGGTAATTGCTATGTACTATCATCAACCTGAAAAGCCCATGAACATATCTCCTCGGCCCATTTTGTGGTGGGTGCCCTGTACTTACTTCAAGCCGAACTTCACCTTCTTGTTTTCTACCATCAGGTCACAGATGTATTTGACTGACAGGTACCGAAGCAGCTTGATGTCATAGCCTCTGACCTTATCAAAAAGATGTGTGTCGGAACTTCTGAAACAAAGAGCCAGAGGGAGAAGTTGCACTGCACATTTATTCAGAAAAGTTTGAGGGGTGGGGAGCATGTTCAAGGAAGTACAGATGTCGCTGGCAAGAACTTGTGCCCCTTCTCCAGCAGACGGAGGAAGGGGGAGACAGGAAAAGCAGTTTTCTAGAAAAGGTATAGAGAAGGTGACTTTCTAAGAGATTACCCCCCTCTCTGGGATGCATTTCAAAGAAGTAATCTGCCACCCTGAGCCAGGGAAAAGGCTTTTGGCCCAGCTTGACATTAAGCTGGAAGACTCAAGATAATCTCTCAATTCTAAAAAGCAGCAAGCTGGTGGCTGACAGTCTTTGAGCTTCCATTAGAGTTTATATCCCTCCACCTTTTGTGACCATTTTTAGCAACAATTTGCTCAGAACGTTAACGGATTGAAATTCCTGATGGGAGATGAACTTTTTAATGCTATCTCACCAACTGATTGTGAAATACTACCAAATGGATTCCTTCGACTTACTTAGCAGACCTATGAAGCGAGGAGAAAGATACAATTTTCCTAATCCACAGACTGCCTTTTGATCAGTCACACAGATTAAGGCAAAAGTAGAAGGAGTAAATAGTCACCATTAATTTTTTTTTTTTTTTTAATGCCCACCGCTAAGCTGACCCTAGCAGCTTCCTCGCCAAGAACACTGTATGCTGTGGAAGACAGCGTGGCCGAGGCAGAGGTTGGTTGATCTTGAGGGAAGAGCAACACATTCCTGAGCATAAGCCAGAGCCACTGCTCTCAGGGGTAACAGGCAGAACCCTGGGCACAGCAAGTGCCTTTTCGGGACTGAACCATGATTTCAGGCAGCTGATTTTACTAGGGTGCCCATGTGCATCCCAAAGACACTTAATATCAGTTAAAGACTTTCCATGTGTAAATACCATGCAAAGAAGCTTTTCCAAAATATCCTGTCATGTTGTTTTCTAAAAACATTTTGAAAGAAGGTACAAAGAGTGTGAACTAGACCACTTCTTGCCATTAAAGGAGCTTACAATACTTATTTGTATGAAGCACTCTTATGGCACTAATCACACAGCTATGGAGCTCCTAGTCTCTACATTTCTCTCCTGGGTACTGAAGCCCTTGCGCTGTGACCCTGCACAGGTGTGCTGTTTGAAACCTGGGAAGCAGGCCAGCCATCACCACCCTGGCCACGCCCTGGGAACTGCAGGGCTTAAAGACAGACACAAATATCTGGGCCTTGTCTCTGACTGTGGTACCAGGACCCCAGGGCTGGGGCATTCGTTATCTCTGGGATCCTGATGTGCAGCAGAGTTAGGAAGCTTAAGTATTCAATAAAGTCAGCTTTGTGTGCAGCTACAGGATATACTTTAACAACCCTATTTCATAAACTCTACAGTAGGAGTAAGGGTACAAATCCACTCACCTGGACCAGGGATGAATCAACACCGCCAATATGAAAATGGCCACCACAGGTCAGATACCCGAACCCTGACACAAGCCCAGACCCATAACAACCTGGCACTGACCGAAGAGCACAATCCTCCTCTGTGACGTCCTCTGCATCTGCCCAGGCATCATCTGCGCCCCCTGCCAGAGAAACCTGTCAGCACGGAAGCGGTGGCAAGGGGCTCCACCCAGGGGCTTCCCCACCAGCTCCACCCCTTATCAGCAGTTCTTTTCACCACCAGTGCCCCATGTGCTGGTGGCCTCCTACCCCACACACCACCTCAAGTGATGAAAGAAGGCTCCTAATTTCTCTCCAGCTTGTTTGCACCCTCTACCTACACCTCTGTGGCTGGGGGTGGCTATTCTCTATGACTGGGCTCTTGTTCTTAAAGGACACAGCTTAACACTCACCTGAGAAAATATAGTTGTAGCCAGTGCGTCCATATAGCTCCCCCCAGCCAGCCAATGTGGCTGATCTGCAAATGTGCTGGGAAAGAAACAGAATTTCCAGGATCAGATGGTTCTCTAAGGATTTTTGTTTTTGTTTTTCCCGTCTTTATTGAGATGTAATTGCTGTATGACATTGCATATGTTTAAGGTGTACAATATGCTGATTTGATACACTTATATATTACAAAATCATTACCACCCTAGTGTTAGCTAACACCTCCATCATGTCATTTATTTAACATTTCTTTTTTTGTGGTAAAAACATCTAAGATCATCTCTCTGCAATTTTCAAGTATTACATTATTAACTAGAATCACCATGCTACACATTACATCCATATGGAACTGCAGCAAAGTTAAATCTTGTAACTGAAAGTTACAACAGTGAATTGGTTTTCTGAAATATATTGTTGAAAGAACCCTTGTATTCCTCTGGTTCTTCCAGGCTTGTCAAATGGGTCCAGGAGCACTCACTGAAGTTCTATCAGCATCAAGGCCATAGCAGTCAATCTGAAGTATGCCTGAAATTTAATCTACAGCTTCTGTCAAGGGGTTATCTACCCAAATGAGTGGCACCACAATGTTACTAACTTTAATAGACAGATTTAGTGGTTGTCACGTGTACATGCATAAGATTTAGTGTTATCCCATGAGTATGTGCGGTGGGCATGGTAGTGAAACACTGACACCATCTTTTCACTGAATGTTCACAATGAGCCCATGAGGTAGATGTGGCGAGCGGCACACACTATTGCTGCTTCATAGACAAAGACAAGCACAGGGAGGTGAAGTAACGCATAAGGTCATATATAATGAGGGGTGATCTGAGATTTGATCTACACCCACCTACCTCCAAATCCTGTGTGCTTATGGTTACTTGGAACTATTTAGTCTGGGTGAACAACATTTGAAGCAGGAGGACCAATTATGGGTGAAATGTTTGGGGGCTTTTTTTTTTTTTTAAAAGAAATTGTACCTGTCTGGTGTGGCTCAGTGGATTGAGCACCAACCTGCAAACCCAAAGGTCTCTGACCTGCAAACCCAAAGGTCTCTGGTTCAATTCCCAGTCAGGGCACATAACCAGGTTGCAAGCCAGGTCTCCAGCCAGGTCCATAGCTGGAGGCAGGTGAAAGGCAACCACACACTGATGTCTCTATCTCGCTGCATTTCTCCCTTCCCCTTTCTCTGAAAATAATAAATATGAATCTTAATAAGTAATAATTTTTTAAAAAGGAATTGCATTTTCTCTCTCCTCCATATCAAGGAAATGTAGTAGCTGAAGATGTGCTTACATATTTTTTTCGTCTTTTCCTCATATTAAAATGCTAAAGAAGCCTTTTACTTTTAAAAGATTTTATTTATTATTTTCAGAGAGAAGATTAGGGAGAGAGACAGAGAAGGAGAGAGACACCAATGCATGGTTGCCTTTCACCTGCCTCCAGCTATTGATCTGGCTGGAGACCTGGCTTGCAACCTGAGTATGTGCCCTGGCTGGGGAATTGAACCAGAGACCTTTGGGTTCGCAAGCTGGGCCTTATCCACTGTGTCATCAACCAGGTAAAGAAGCATTTTAAAAGCTAGAATTCTAGAAACCAGGCAACTGGCATGAACTTCAATATACCTAATGTTAAGGCTTCATCTTTAATTGTGTTTGACCAGAGCCAGTGGGGTTGGGGAATGGGAAGAGGTATGTGGTGATGGGGTAGTAAACTAGCCTAGACTTTGGCTAAAAGCTGAGGGTGGCAGTCAGGGAGTGAAACCATTTCTGAATGGCTCACACAGTGGCTCCCTGAAAACCACAAAATACTGCCTTCTCCTTCTCTACCTGCACGATAATGGAAGGAAACAGTTTTTACTGGGACAGGAAAGGGGTGTGAGTGGGAACTCCTCGCATTCTGAGATAGTAGCAGCCTGAGGGAGGGGGCAGTTAATAGAAAAGCAACCTAGCTATAACCTGCGGCAGGGTGGGGTGCTTCTTCTATGCTGGGGCAAGAATGGATTTGTGGGAAAGATGTCCTTACAGTCTACGGACTCGGGCTGGGATTCCTGCTGGCTTAAGCAGGATGAACTCTGACAGGGGCTGCTTTTTTGAAAATCTAATGAAAACATAAATTTTTTCCAGACAAAAATGTACACAACCCAGTTTACCTACATTTCCACAGTTCCAGGCTCTCCTCCCAAGTGCATCCATGGACTCATCTGCACCCCTTATGAAGAGCCCCTGCACTGAGTGACCAGCAAATAAACAGGAGCAGCAAAACAGAGCTGTAGCAGGGAAGTGTCAATCCCCAGGTGGAAGACCTCCAAGTAATGGTAAGGGAGGAGGGGTCTGATTTCTGAGAGCAAGGCAGTGGGGGACTTGGGTTCTACCAGCATGTGTTATCATACCCACTATTCCCCATCATCTTAAAGCTGCTGGCATTAAGTCTCACTCTTCGTTGCCTTTTTTCCGTTAAATATTTTCAGAGCAGACATACACATCCGTTCTTGGTGGTTGAGCTCTGAGATCATTTCTTGAATTTCTGAAGTTTCAGATACCTCTTTCTGCTCCCAGTTATCTCACATCCCCTTGATCTGTCCCTGTCTTTTGTTAATTGAGGCAAACAAAGAACTAGTCAGACAGATAAGAGGGGTGAGTTGGCCAACTCCCCAAGAGGGGCACCAATCTCTGCAAGAAGGTCCTTAGCTGGTACCTGGGGGAGGCTGTACCCTCCCAAGTCTAACTCCTGAGACCTGCTCCCTAGCCTTATGGCTCCCCTTCACAATCCATCATTTCCATACTTAAGTTAATTGAAATAAAGTAAAATTAATGAAATTGGAAACAAACAAAAAAGCTGGGATAGCAACACTTATACCAGACAAAATAGACTTTAAAACAAAGGCTATAATAAGAAACAAAGAATGGGGAGGCAGAGGCAAAGAAGGGGAGCAGCTTAGATAAGAACCTAGTATAAAGGAACCATGGACATGGACAACAGGTGGGATTGACTTTGGGGGGAAAGGGTGGGAGGGGAGGGGGACAGAGGGGAGAAAAAAAGGAATGGATGTAATACAACAACAATAAAATTAAAAGAAAAAAAAAAAAGAAACAAAGAAGGGCCCAGCAATACCACTTCTGGGTATTTATCCGAAGAAACCCAAAACATTAAATCTAAAAGACATATACATCCATACATTCATTGCAGCATTATTTACAATTGCCAAGATATGGAAGTAACCTAAGGGCCCATCAATAGTGAATGGATAAGGAAAGATATAGTGCATATATACAATAATGATTCAGCCATAAAAAAGAAGGAAATCTTGTTCTCTAACAACACAGATGAACCTAGAGGGTATTGTGCTGAGTGAAATAAGTCAGACAGAGGAAGACAAATGCCATATGATTCACTTATCTAAAAACAAAATAAATGAGTAAGAAGGCCAGAAACAGGCTCACAGAGAACATTTTGACAGTTGCCTGATGGAAGGACGGTTGAGGGGCTGGCTGGATGAAAAAGGTGAAGGGATTGAGAAGTATTATAAATTGGGAGTTACAGAACAGTCATGAGAATGCAAAGTAGAGCATAAAAAATATAACTGTAATAATTATATATGATTTCAGATGGGTATCAGATTTATCAGGGTATTCACTTTCTTAGTTATATAATTATCTAATCACTGGGTTATACATCTGGAACTAATATAATATTGTATGTTAACTATAATTGAAAAACTTTTTAATTGTTTTTAAAAAATCCCCAAAGGTTCTCTCTCTAAAAAGTAAATCAGTTAAAAAAAAAAAAATCCCTGCCACTGCTGGTTTGGCTCAGTGGGTTGAGTAGCAGCCTGCGATCTGAAAGGTCACCAGTTCAATTCCCGATCAGGGCACATGCCTGGGCTGCAGGCCACGTCCCCAGTTGGGGGGTGTGTGAGAAGCAACCAGTTGATTGCATTGATGTTTCTCTCCCTCTCTTTCTCCCTCCCTTTCCTTCTCTCTAAAAATGAATAAATAAAATCTTTAAACACACACACACATAAAAGGTACAAACTTCCAGTTATAAGTCATGGGGATGTAACATACAGTATGATAACTAGTTATTAATACCATACTGCATATTTGAAAGCGGTTAAGAGCACAGGTCTTAAGTGTTTTCATCACCAGAAAAAAACTATAACTATACATGATGAAGGATGTTAAGTAGACTTATTGTGCTATTTTGCAATATACACAAATATTGAGTTATTATGTTGAACACCTGAAACTAATATAATATTATGGTATCAATTATACCTCAATTAAAAATAATAAAATAGAGTAATATAAAAAATTTAGTTCCACAGTTGCACTAGCCATACTTAACTGAGCTTTGAAGTAGGAAGCAAGCAATCAATATACTCCCCTTCCCCAACCTGGCAGAAGTAGCTGCCTCTGTTGGTTATAAACGCTCCATCACTGCACTAGTAACCAAGTGCTGCTGAATGCCACACATCTCTGAGGACAACATCCCTGTTTTACAATAGAAGACATTCTCGTGCTTTTCCCAAGCTCCCTCTCAATTGCTTATTGACTTGTCTGCCTTCCCCACTCACTGAGCTCCACGAAGACAAGGACTATCTTCCTCATCTCTGTTCCCCTAGAAGGTAGCACAGGATCACTAAAGCTTTATCCAACAGAAACATCTTCCTTTTGAGCTTGCACTTACAAGCTGGGAGAGCACTTTGCCAGGTACTGGAAGGACAGAAGACGAGGCCTCTGCCCTCCAAGTGACTGAAGCAGAGAGGAAATGACAGAAGTTCAAGCACACAAACTAAAGCGCATGTAAGTGGGTAATAAGTGAACACCAACTGAGTCAGGGAAAGCTAACGGGTATGAAACAATATCAAACTGCCTGGACAAGAAGGTGCAAAGAACAAAGCAGTATTAATAGAAAAGCCCTCATAAAGATTAAAGAATACCAAAGTCTCCTGTATTTGCCTGCTCAAGAATCACAGTAGCTCTCCTAGCAAATGCAAATAATCTGGTCAGCATTTAGCCTCCTACACATAACCCCTTCCATCTTTTGTTCTGACCCACACCTTCCAACCAGTCAGAGACATCTCCTGGCCTCTCTTGTTCCTGCCTCCATGCCTTTTCTCACACTGTACCACCTGCTTGGAACAGCCTCCCACCCCTTTCTGCCAACTGGTATTCTGGTATCATCTAAGGCTCTCAAGCTAAGTTCTGCACTTAAGGAGACCATCAGCCCACTAGTCCACATTGCTGTCATGTCTTTGGTGAGTTCCTCTTACACCATACCATGTGACTCTAAATTACAATGTGGTAGCCTGAAGTAGTTTTGGGAACATTAATTCCACTAAAGAATTATGAAAAGGTAGGTGAAATGAGACCATATGGGGGAGCCAAATTAACAATAGTCACTAGATATAAACTCCATGAAAGTAAGAATTTTTGTCTACTTTATATACTGATGTACCTTAAGGCTTGAAATAGTATCTGGAACAGTACACATTCAATAAATAGTTGACTGAAAGAATGAATGAACAACAATGTAATAACTCACTTGATCTAATCCATAAACCTTTGATGTAGTCATGACTGTTATTTCCATTTTATAGAAGAGGAAACTAAGGCCTTACATAGGCAGGAAACAGAGCCAGGATCTGAAGCTAGGCAGTCTGGCTCCAGAACACAGGGTTGGGTACTCTGACTGACAAGCTCTTCCCTATCTAGACTCTTCCTTGAAGGTGTTATTAGAATTCGTTTGTTTCTCTGGCCTGCTTTTTTCCAGAGCACCAGGTACCCAATAACCACCAATATTCAGCTGGCAAAGGCCAAGAACAAAACCCTCCCACACTTTGCATTAAGCTACTTACCCCAGAAGGGCCTCAGGAAGTGTGAGGCTATGGCATGACCTTACCTTGCCTTTGAACAGGATCACTGGGCAGACAAATCGTCCTCTGCATCTCGCTGTTTTGCTGCGGTTAACGAGGTCTTGCAACTTGCTCACCTGCACGGTGCTCTGAAACCTGAGACATAGAGCAGAAAGGCACATCAGGCTGGTTTCTAAGTCCACATGTATGTGTTCTCACAAAGACTCCAGGCTAGGTCTGCATGTATAAGTGAATACTCATTTGAAATTTAGTAAGTGCTCTAATTCCTAAATTCTAGATTATGGAGATAAGGTTTTCAGGAAAAAGGTGCTATATCATAGATATTAAAATTTAAGTCATTCTGATTTCAGAACCTCTAAGATGAAAAAAAAAAGTGAGCTACTCTATAAAGACATGGTATATAAAATACAGAAATATACACAGAAAACTAAGTGTTATTATCATTTTCCTTTCAGAGTAAGAAGTATTCTGGGGACCCTCTGGAAATCACAGGGCCATTTTTGCTGGAACAAAGGAGGTAAAAGACAAGTTCTTTTTGACATTAAGAAGCATAGTAGTTATTGTACTGGTTTGGTAAGGGAGCTTTTAGAACGTTGAGTCAGGTTTAGAAATGAGCTCCAGCAATTTAGACCCCTACCAAATCATATTAAATCAGCACACTTGTAAAATAAGGGTCTACTAGCATCGGTTCGCCTACTGATTCTTGGCAAAAGGCTCCCAATCAGCCAGTCAGAGCTTCTGGTACAAAAGAAATAAGGAGCAGGAAAATTAAGGCGTGGGAAGCTATCCTAGCTACAGACAAAGTAGGGAAGATGCTCCTATTTCTTCCTTAACAAGGGTTAAGCTTCTTAGGTCAAGTCCTAGAGGGTCTTTAATCCCACATCGTAATCTTTCCAGGGATCTGCATATTATTGCAATGCACATGTACAAACAATTGCCTCAGAATAACTAAGTTCAGTGACTCCTACACATCTATGGTAGCTTTTTAAGCATGGATACTGTTGGAATTAAGAAAGATACTATGACTTTCTAAAACACTGCTGATCTCTTAGTAGTCTTCAGAGATATATTATCAAGCCAGTTACTGAAAATGTTACTATCAAGTAGGGGTCTAAAATTAAACTTAAAAGGGGGTCTTCAAATAAAACCTGGACTAGCAGTTTGAGCTTGGAAAGAGAGCAAAGTGGTAGTGGTGGTGGTGACTTACACTTTTCATGGTGCATTTTTCTGACAGTCTGATTTAAGATGTTACCTTTGTGATTCTTTCCTATTTTTTGAAAAAGAATGGCATACTTGAAGAAGCTAGAGTGCTTCTTTATGGTGCCTACAGAGTGGCACATGCCAACCAGCAAGGCTCTAGGAAACACACAGTTCACTAAAAATCAAGATCTATGGCCTTCTCCTCACTCAGTTTCTCTGACATACAAAGGCACCTTAGTGCAAAACAATTGCCTAATTAAACTCAGAGGCTATTGGAATACAAGAGTGCAAATACTACTGTTCACAGCAGCCTCCTACCTTCTGATGGCTCCAGGCCATTTTCAAAGATCTAGTCAGCACCATCTACTGCAACTGACAATCCCTAACTCACACCAGCAGTTACCTCTGAGCTCTAAATGCCTTGAAACTATACATTTGTTTCAGGCAAATGTTCCAGGTTGTGTCTTCCCATTGAGCAAACTCTCCACAAAACCAAGGTGGAGAAAATGACAGTATTTCCCTCCTAGGGGTTCTGTGCTGCCTTCTAACATAGAGGCAAGCACACTCACACTTGTTAGGCTAGTTGATTGGTTTATTTTCCTGGTTCAAATACTCAAAGAATCAATTCAGTTTCTATTCCCAGTTCCTGTTTTTATTTTTATTATCTCTTGGCCTTGGGATCTTCTTTTTACAGTGCTAAGCACTGAACTGTGTCTTGTATGTGCTTGCTCATATTTGAATGATTAGGCTTGTGTATTTGTTTTGACTTGTGGAACTAAGCCCTTAACCTATGGAATCTAATGTTACTTCTGGGTAGACAGTGTCAGAATTGAGTTGAATTGTAGGACATCCAACTGGTTGTCTTGAGAACTGGTGGTATGGAGAAACCCCGACCCTCCTTCACCACAATGGAAATGGGTGCAGAATTTTAACCACTATCCCCCAATGCCTCACCTGTGCTTCCCTAATTTTGGTTCTTATTACACTGTCATTGCTTATTTATTGGTCTGTGTTACCCACCTAAGAATAGGGACTTTGTCTATCTGGTAAGGTTTCCAAATGGATTCCCTAGGAGTCTGCCACATGGCAGGAGTTCAATGAATGCTTGTTGATGAACATACATCTTGGCCAGCCCTGACTGATAACTCAGTTAATTAATGTCTTGATACGTTGTGGTTGTGGGTTCTAGCTCTGGTCAAGGCACATACAAGAATCAACCGATGAATGCATAAATAAATGGAACAACAATTCCATGTTTCTCTCTCCCTCCCACACCCCTTTCTCTGTGTTCATGTTAATAAATAAAAAATTTAAAAATACGTATGTCTTGGTTATTCAGAGATCCCTATCCAGGCTTCTATTCCCAGATGATGGGCTAAACCAGGGAAGTGGGTTGAGCAGATCTAACCACTTCCTGAATCCAAGTTCTACCCTGTGTAACTGAGTCTAATTACTGCTATATTAACACAAAGCCAAATACAGAAAGAAGCAAAAATTTCTACTTCTTCCCACCTAAACATGCATATATTCCCTTCCCTTCAACAAACAGGCTTAACTTGCTCAGTATCACTTAAAGGCCTTGAAGGAATGAAAAGTAAAAACAAACTCCAATAAAACTAGGTTTAGGGATGTACTACTATAGCCCTGGCCTGGAAGTTAAGACCCTGCTTGACAAGGTGGGAAAGCCATGATGATGACAGAAAACAAAGCAGAGAAGTGGACAGAACAGGGTGAGGAAGCCCTACCTGTTAACCCCACACTGCTAATTATATCTATGGGTTTCAACTTTTTCTTCTCTACAATGGAAGTGGTCGAAGAACTTGAGTGAGTTAATGTGTGAAACTCTAACACATGCTAAATAGTAGGCACCTGAAAAATGTTAAATTTCCTTCTCTTTAAGGGCTAGATTTAATCAGCATTCAAGTTATTTCCTTTCCAGAAAAGCTTCTGTGAGGCAACCAAGACTGCGTTCCTACTGCTACAGGGTGGTTTGGCATTACCTGAGAGCTTGTTAGAAAATGAAGATACTCAGACCCCACTGAGTCAGATTCTGCTTTGTAACTAGAGCCCCAGGTCATTCACTCACAAAATCAAGTTAGAAAAGCACCATATCCACTACAGCTAAGCTTAGTATCATACTGCCATTTTAAGACCACCAGTCAGTGCTGAAGGACTGAAAGGAGGGCAAGGGAAAGGAAAAAGAGCTCTTATTCAGAAACTTTAGCTTAAGGGCTTGTAGAAGGTATGATCACCTAACTCTGGAAGAAGTTAGGAAGACAAAGGAACCATAAATATCAAGACCGGGCTCTGGCTGGTGGCAGAGTGGATAAGACGCTGGCCTACAAAGATCACTGGTTCGATTCCCAGCCAGGGCACATAACCAGGTTGCAAGCCAGGTCTCCAGCAAGGTCCATAGCTGGAGGCAGGTGAAAGGCAACCGTACACTGATGTCTCTCTCCCTCTCTGTCTCTCTCCCTTCCCCTCCCTCTAAAAATAATAAATAAAATCTTTAAAAAACAAAACAAAACATCAAGAACAATTCTTTAGGCTTGCAGATCCCTGGAGCTCTTAGGTTATACAACTGAGGACATAATACAATTTCTATGATCTACATACAATATGTTTTTCTAAAACATTCATTTTTCTCAGTGAACCCCACGGTAAGATGGCACACTTATAAACATCCCATTTTACACATGTGAAAACTAAGGCTTAGCCCTTTAACTCCTCCAAACTGGCTGTTCTGCTTGAAAGCGTTTTTTGGGCTCCTAGTGGCCCACAGCAATGGTTCTCAGATTACAGCATATTTAAGACTGATCAAGGGAGCTCTCTGAGATCATAATTATGAAAATTCTGATTCAGGTTGTGGGGGAAAATGGAGTCAGTCAGGCTTCCTCACCTGGACATCAAGATGAAAATGATTCAGCAAATGCTGATAAGTGGTCAGTAAAGTTCCCTCACCTGGACCTCCAGGTGGAAATGATTCAGCAAATATTATGCAATGAGTGATGTCCTATGTTGGCAGCAGCCAGCTTTGTTCACATACCATAGAAAGAGTAAGCATTTTCCGCCTGTGGGGGTCAGCCTAACTGATGCAATAAAGGCATATCAGATATTCTGCCTGTATCTGAGTGGACCTTGCCTGGTCTCGAACATTGGCAAAACAACTGGTGTAGTTGGGCAGGATTCGTTGCAGCACCATATGGAGACCTCAGGACCCCCCGAATATGGTTTAGAGGGATAGCCTCCCATGTGGTACCTGGTGGCAAGTCTCCTTGTGGCCTGGGCTCCTCCCCAGGACTGGCCTGAGGTCAGGAGTATTCCTGACACAGTAGAGAAAGCCTCCACAGTAGTTGGGAAACCCCTGGAAAAGCTGAGCAGGTGGGCGGCTGCTGGGGCTGGTGGCTGGGTGTTTCTTACAGCTCTGCAGGCTAAGATGAAGGTGGCCCTTTGCAAGGCAGCAAAGTTCTAGAAGCACCAAGAGGATGCGGATGGATGCCTTGGAGGTTTGGATCCTTGCATTAGAAGAGGATCTCAAGGCAACAGAGTTGCAGCAGTCCCCTCCTGATTTGTAAGACTAGGAAGAGGAGGAGGAGGAAGAGCCAGCTCCTCTGTGAGCTTGCCTGGTAGTGATACAAAAATTGAAACTGAAGCAGCCCATGGTGCCTGGGAGCAGGGGGTGGTAATCCAGTCAGCCCTGCCCAGATGGAGCACACAAAGTATCACCCCTATACATATGCCAAGCCAGTGGATGTGGGGAAACAGTTCTGGCAGTGGCCTGGGAGCCACTGGTGGCATGGTTCCTTCATTTTTGGAACCTAGGGGTGGACAATCTCATATGTACTGATAATGAAATGAAAGAGCATCCATCACCACCCGTGGCTCCCTGCACGAGCAGCTGCAGGATAGTTGGCAGCACGCAGGAGGGCAGGGGTCCCACTCCCTGTTGGAATGGATCATGGCAGCTATCCATACAGTTTGGGCAGGCACAGGAGACGTACTAGACACTGTCAGTAAATGGCAGTCTTTTACAGGCTTGGTACAGATTTTGCAAGAACTAGGTATGTGCCAGACCATGTTTAATCCTAACACCCACAGTCCAGATGAGGAATGTTCCATGGCAGGGACAAGGGATACGGTGCTGCAGCAATGCCCCCTCTGCCTCCTTCGGGTCTCTTACGGCTCTCCTGGCCCCATACGTTGGGAGCTGTATTCATGAAGTCGCCACTATCGTGACCAGTTTGGGAAAGATAGAGTTGGTGGCAGCAGAAGGGAGTCTGGGCTATGTCTCAAGCTCTGTCTGCCCCTCAGCCAAAGGGCGGACCCATATGAATGACCAGAACACAAATGTGGATATACTTTCTGAGAGCAGGTGTAAATCAGGACTAGACTGATAAGAAGCCCAAAGCTTACTTGCTCGAGCTGTTGCTAACCAACAGTTTCTACAGCCCTGGAAAGGAAAGGAAGCAAAGGAGAAACCCAAGGGTATTACCTAGGAGGCCTGCCCTGCATGGATAAAAAATCATCTAACTATGCCAACCTGAAAAGGCAAGAGATACCCTTTGGAATTCTGACTAGGGGGAGGGCCAACACACCTGTCTACAGGGGATGGGTGTGGACCAGAGGCCACATGTAGAATTGGCTATCCACTGGTCCCCCACAAATGTTCAGCGAGTTCTGGCTCTAGTAGATAACAGGAGCAGAATGTACATTCCTATATGGAAACCTTGATACATTTCCAGAGCCTGCACCCTATATTGATGGGTCTGGAGATCAGAGCATGAGAATGATGGCAGATTACTGGGAGTCGAATAAGGTCATCCCCTTAATACATATGGCCATCCCCTCTGTAATGGACTGGTTAATTAATGAGTTGGGAACCTACCATTTTGTGGCTGATCTAGTAAACACCTCTCTTGCTATGCAGGGGTATCTGCACAGCCCAACTGTCTGTCATGGGCTTGTCAGCGGGCCTGGCCAAGTGGCGGTGGGCTGCTCTCTTCCAACTACATCTCTCTTCCAACTACACCTCTCTTCCAACTACATTAATGATGTTTTACTAACCAGTGATTCTCTTGCAGAATTAAGAGAAAGCAGTGCCACAAGTGTTGTCACACCTGAAAGCAAGTGGCTGGGCCGTCAATGAAGCCACATTGCAAGGGCCTGGATTACCTGTCAAGTTTTGGGGGGTTGTCTGGTTGGGTAAGACAAAAGTTATTCCTAACATAGTGACTGACAAAATTCAGGCCTACCTTACCTCCGCCCACACCCCCATCCTCCCCCGACCCCCTTGTGAAACAGCTCCAGATGTTTTTGGGTTTACTGGGGTACTAGAGTGTTTGTGGGAGCTTAGCTCAGACAGTTCCCCTCCTCTACATGCTAGTAAAGAAAGGGGCACAATGGGACTGGACCCCAACTGCAGAACAAGAATTCCAGGGAGCAAAGCAGGTCATTAAATGTGCTCAGGCTTTGTATACTCTAGATTCTACTAGGACCTGTGAATTAGTTGTGCATGTGACACAGGAGGGCTCTGGATGGAGCCTTTAGCAGTGTTTGGAAAGGCTGCTGTGACCCTTAGGATTTGGGTCCCAGTTATGGAAAGGAGCCGAAGTTCAGTACTCCTTAATTAAGAGCAACTAGTGGCAGTGTGTGCTGCTCTGTTAGCCACAAAGGCTACAACAGGAGCCACCCCTGTGACAGTGAAGACCACCTACCCCATTGTAGGGTGGGTGCAAGACTGGATGAGCCACATAGAGGGACAGTCCTGATGCCCACATTAGCCAAGCATGGGGACTTACTGCAGAAGGTGTTGGGTCCTGTGACCTATGTAGTTAAGAAGGTACATAGGTCCTGCTGCAGGAGAACTGGAATAAGTACTTTCCATGAACAAAAGGCACCTATCCCTGCAGATACGTGGTATATGGACAGGTCAAGCAGAGGCCAACCTGCCATGAGGATGGCTGTGGCAATCTAGCTGGAGACCAACATGATATGGTTTGATACAAGTGTTGGTCAGAGTGGCCAGTGGGCTGAGCTACAGGCCATGTGGCCTGTGGCTGCGAAAGAAGTTACACCCTTAACAATCTGCACAGTTGGGCTGTGTACCAGGAGCTAACGTTGTGGATCTCTACATGGCATGCTAATCAATGCCTGGTTATACGTAAGCCATTGTGGGGAGAGGCTCTGTGGTAAGACTTATGGGAGTTAGGCCGCCAGAAGCCGATTACTATATATCATGTGATAGGGCATGCACCCCTAGCCTCCCTCAGGAATGAGGAAGTGGATACAGTGGCCAAAATGATATGTCTAGCAATGGTGCTCATAAGCCTGTCTGGGAAGAAAGCTGTCCAGTTGTTGTACTGTCGCCTCTTGCATGCTGGACAGAAGACCATGTGGTCAACTGTGAAAGCCTGGGGACTGCCTGTAATGTTGGCAGAGGTACCAGAGGCTTGTGAAACCTGTGTTGTCTGCTCATGAGAACATCCCCATGGACCTGCAGGAACTACTGGGCAGGTGATGCAGGGACAAGTACCACTCACTCAGTGGCTGGCTGATGTGACTGTCCCCTTGCCTAGTTCAGAATGGTACAAGTATGCCATCACATGTGTGGATACAGCCATGGGGCTGTTGGCTGCATACCCTGCCTGCCACCCAGATCAGAAAGCTGTACTTGCTGCACTGAAGTGCTTATGCGCCACCTATGGGCAACCCTTGATCATTGAAAGTGCTCAGGGAACGTACTTTATTGGGGCCCTAGGGTAATAGTGGGCCTGAGACCTGCAAACAGGCTAGAAGTTTCAAGTAGCTTACCATCCCTAAGCTGCTGGGTTGATGAAGGGATACAATGGCTTACTGAAGCAGGATCTGCGAGTCACAGAGATTGCCGTTCCTACATGGAGAGGCTGAACAGAACGCCTGTGGACTGTTCTCTGGACTCTGAGTGAGAAGAGTAGGAGGGGAGGTCCTGCTCCGGTGGAGGCACTACTCCACTGGACTGCTACTCCTGTTCAACCACAAGTGCAGACCAAAGATGTCCTGCTGAAGTCTGGCACAGGCAGACAGGGAAACATCCTGCTGCCTGCACCTGAGGGCCTAGAGCAAGGATACACGGCTATTTGAACATGGCCTTGGGAAATAAAGGCCCCCCACATGCATTGGTTGGCCTTGATCACCCTATGGGAACAGGAAATTAAAAAAACAAAACAAAAAACTTGCAGATAGTGCCCTAGGTTACTGGAACATGGCCCCCTGTGCTGCAGGGGATATACCCCAGGCCAGCAAATCATGACACAATCCTCTGCAGTTTCTTTGTAATCTCTCTTACTGTAAGTAGATGGAGAACCTCCTGTTGAAGCATGAAAAGGTATGGTATTTGTGTCCAGGAAGGCCTCTGTTGCTAGCCACTGTTCTGTCAACTGACCAGAAACCCACAGGCATACTGCCTGAAGGATGGGACTTGCCCTTACCGATTGCAGCAAATGCTCTATCTTTTCACCCCTAGGGTGCATACCTATACCTCAGTAGCTAACCAGTCAGCCTGCTGGATCTGCACTGAGATTCCATGTAGAGTCTGCCGGTCCCCTATGGAGATCTCCAGCCTCCGAAGCCAAATGGACCCAGCTGTAGAACCAGTGGAATAGTGCACATGACCTATGGAATGCAACCTGACATCTATCTACAATGAAGCAGAGCTGTGGTATAGCCAATCTGGACTATGATTTGCTATGCCATATGGGACAGCTCAGACTGGTTTACAGCTGAGGCTGTGGAGCTGGCTGGACCAGCCCCTCTTTGTACTGAGGATCTTAAAGAGGAAGCCCAGGTGGTGTGTGTGCCTTAGTGGGAGCTGAATGCTGTATCTATATTCCAAATGTTCACAATAATGTTAGCCAAGTTGTGCGGGCCCTAGCCTCTGAGGCATATGCTATTGAGTGCCTAACCAGCAACCCACTGCAAGAGCAGTGATGAGTCCTTGCCATATTGGAAGGCAGAGCTTGCTTGCCAACTGCCTGCTGATGTAGCATGCGCTGCTGTCATGGCTTATGAGTGCAAGGCTCAGCCCTCCTCGCCAAGGGACCCTCGTGGAAGATGGACCTTGAGTAGACTGTATGGTGAACGGAGTCAGTCAGGCTCCCTCAGCTGGACAGCCAGATGGAAATGATTCAGCAAATGTGATAAATGGTCAGTCAAGCTCTCTCACCTGGACATCCAGGTAGAAATGATTCAGCAAATATTAAACAATGAGTGACATCCTATGTTGGCATTCAGCTGGCTTTGTTCACATACAATATATAAGGAGTAAGGGTTTTCCAGTTGTGGGATCACTCTAGCTGATGCAATAAAGGCATGTCAAATATTCTGTGCATCTTTCACAATCTGCTTGAATCCCAAGTGGACCTGCCTGGTCTTGAACATTTGTAAAACACAAGGGCACTAGAATCTGTGATTTTAATGAGTGTTCAGGGAATACTAGGAAATACAATCACAGATCCACACTCCTTGGCCTGATAATCAAGACCATGTACAAACTGGTTCCAAAAAATATTTCAGGAACACTCCTATTCATCCTTCCAATTCCACATAATAAGGATCTCTACCATGAGGTCTTCCCAAACACACACACACACCAGACTGTTGGTATGCCTACAACTTCTCAAACCTTAATATGCATGTAAATCCCTGGACATCTTCTTATGTTATGGTTTTGATGGATTCAGTGGCTCAGGAGCTCAAGATTTCAAGCTTCCAGTCAGAGTCTAGGTGCCTGATGGGGATGCTGTGGGTCTGGATAGCCTCCTACACTTTGCAGTATAACTCCTATAACACTCATCCTAACATTGCATTCATGGGACGCAGCTTTCATAAATATCGTTGAGAATAGCTCCTGGAATTCCCTTAAAATCAGTAGCAAGCAGGGAGACTGGGGAAACAAACTTTAAGGTTGCCATAAAGCATTTCTTAGAGCTTCAATGCTGTGATTATTTGTTGGTGTCAAACAACTACTACCATTTACTGAGACCCTATAAGGCTGCAGCCTGTGCCAGGTGCTTTATGTCTGCTAAGCCTAAATAAATGGTAGCCCTTGTATCTAATTCTTACAGCAAACATCCCAGGCTTGTAATAGCCATGTTTATCATCAGGGATTATGCCAGCCACTTTTCTAAAGAGGTACACTTACCATTGAGAAAAGTAACAAAGAAGTTAAATAATTTGCCCAACTTAGTTACACAACCAGCAAGTAAGACAGCCAGCATGTACACTCAAACAACCAGACATCAGTAAGACAGCCAGCATGTACACTCAAGCAACCAGACGTCAGTAAGGCAGCCAGCATGTACACTCAAGCAACCAGACGTCAGACCATAGTCAGGCATCTTAAGCATGTCGACACAGAACACCTCCCACCTGCATATTCCCTTTTTTCCACCCGCATGCTCTTACAAAAAGAACATGAGGTTCAGAAAGGTCATGTGTGAAGTCAGTCGCCTTAGGATAATGAGCTGCTATAGGTTGGGAATGAAATGGAAGTCTAGGGCTGTGGTTCCCAATTCCCATTCTATACCATACTGCCTTGCCAATCTTATATATCAAACCCTGAAGTAAATAAAGATGTGGATAAAGTTTAACACTTGGAGAAAGGGAGTAGGACCAGTCCAGCATCCCACCCAGCTGCAAACTGCCTTCTGGGGATGAGCTGGGAAGGCCTCCCCAGACAGGCACAGTCTGGTCACGTAACACTCACGTGTCTTTCTCCTTCTCAGAACTTTCATACTCCAAGAACACGATGTGCTGGGGATAATGGCCGCAGATGTCCCCATTCACATTTTGGATCACGCTGTAACAGTAGTCTCTGCCAAACAGCTCCAGACATCTCTTCTCAATGCGCTCAACCTGTACAGAGGGCAAGACCTGGGCATAAAGAAGATTCTGGGCCTCTGAGTGTGAGAAATAGGTTAGTTCATCACCTGAGGTCACTGGAAACAACATGTGCCTTTGTGATTATCATTCAATGCCAGTAAAAGACCTATTGCTGGGTCATAGGCCCTAAATACATAAGTTCATTAACCAATATATGGTATACTTTGGGAGAGACTTTAACTTCTTAACGTTACAATAAAACTATCTTGTTAAGCATTTTTTAAAAAATCTACGCTTTTGTCCCCCCGATACAGGGGAATAACCCAGCTCAGCCCCTTCTAATCTCTGAACATGGCCCCTTACTCCAATCCTTGACCTCCAAATCCCTTGTCTAAAGCCAAAAAGGACGTTCTTCTTCTCCGTAGTCTGATCTCAGTTCCACTTTTCTCGGTTTTTAAGCCCGACCCTTATTCTCCGGATCGAGATCCTGGAGCCTTCCCTCCCTTCTTCAGCTGACCCGTAACCTCAGCCTTTCCGCTCTAACTTCCTAAGGCAGGACCTTCTCCAGCTCATCAGGCCTCCGAGCGTACCTTAGAGCCGCCAGTCCCGCTGCAGTCCTTGGCCCGGTACTGAGTCCGGGAGAATTCCTCCAGCAGCTCCCCGAGCCCCGACTCTTGCGGCGGCCGGTGGCCCGAAGTTGAGGACCCTACAGAGGCGCCGGCAGCTGCCCGAGCACCAGCCATGTCCCAGCCCCGAGTCCCTCCGGTGTCCCGCGTCCGCTTCAGCGCGCTTCAGCTGGGGCCATGGCACCTGCGGGTACCAACTCCAAGCCCGGAACCTCCAGAACCGCTTTTGCCTCCGCCTACCGCTTCCACTTCCGGCCCCGCCCCACCCTGACGGATGTTTACCTCGGCCCCGGCCAATCGGAGCCCGAAGCTCGCGCCCTGCCCTCCGATTACCGGCTCTCCCTCAGACGCGGAACGTTCCAAGTGGTCTCGAGGGAGGGGGCTGGACCACTTGCTGACACTGGGTGCTCCACCCCAGGGGGTTTCCTTTGGGGAAGCCGGGCTAAACCACTGGGGCTGGGATGGGGTGGGAGGGGAGTACGAAGGAAGAACTATCGGAAGGAAGCAGAGTAAGAGTGAAAGAAACCGCGCAGGGAGAGGACGAGGAAACTATTGGAGGCAACTAGTGTTAACAACCATAGTAATAATAGTAAGAATAAAACAGCAATTCATAAAGCACTCTGCTTTCATTGCTCATTACCACGTCCCTCTGATTTTATAGTCTTTCTGTCACCCACCTATTTTATTGAATAAGAAACCCACAATCATAACTGGCTCGAAATGCCCTGATTGAAAAGCTCTATATTCTTTTTCTTTTTTTCTTAATGGTCTTGATAAGAACGAATTTTAAAAAGATTTTATTTATTATTTTTAGAGAGAGGGGAAGGGAAGAGAGGCAGAGAAGGCGAGAAACATCAATGTGTGGTTGCCTTTCACCTGCCTCCACCTACAGAGCTGGCTGAAGACCTGGCTTGCAACCTGGTTATGTGCCCTGACTGGGAATCAAACCAGTGACATTTGGGTTTGCAGGCCAGCACCTTTCCACTTAGTCACGAGCCAGGGCCATCCAAACATTTTAAACATTTTTATAAGAGTTTGGTTGAGCCAAACTGGCAAAAATTGCCGTTAAAGCAAGCTCTCAAATGCTCCAAACCATTGACAGTTTTAGTTTCTTCTGTGCATTTGAAATTATGAAATGAATTTAATGAACACTACCAAAAGGTAGTAGAAAACAAGGTAGGATTAGATTGCAGTATACTATATGACATTATGTGCTCTGTTGAAGGTGATTACACTTATTTTTAAAGGTGTGTTAACCTAGATGCACAAAAACAATGGACAGGGCTTGCTTGAGGCAAAGATAAATCTTTGACTTAAAAGGTCAAATGCCCACCATGACTTGCCCACTTAGCAATTTATTATCAGCTCACACTATGAGGCTCTTTCTGTAGAACCCTTTTTTCATGCATAGTGGAATATTGCAAACTTTCATATAAGTGGAGAAAATAGTATAATGAACCTTCATGTATCCATTGGCCAGTTTCATCAATAATCAACATCTGCCATTCTGTTTGTTGATCAATTCCTATCCAGTAGAATTACTTTTTAAAGCAAATCCCATTATTTAATCTACAAATACCTCAGTATTTATCTCTGATGGACTAGTACTATAAAAGATGTGCCCTGGCTGGTGGCTCAGTGAATAAGTGCCAACCTGTGAACCCAAAGGTTGCTGGTTCGATTACCAGCCAGGGCACATAACCAGGTTGCAAGCCAGGTCTCCAGTCAGGTCTGTAGCTGGAGGCAGGTGAAAGGCAACCATACATTGACGCTTCTCTCCCTTTCTTCCTCCCTTCCTTCCCTTCTTTCTAAAAATAATGAATAAAATCTTTTAAAAAACAAAACAAAAAAAAATCACTGTTCTAGTGATACATTGATAGGTTGCCTCTCACACGTTCCCAGCTGGGGACCTGCCCTACAACCCAGGCATGTGCTTTGCCTTAGAATCAAACCAGCAACCATTTGGTTCACAGGCTGGTGCTCAGTCCACTGAGCCCGACCAGCCAGGGCTTACGGAAGACAAGGTAGGTGATACAAACAAACCACTGATGCAAACAAGCTTTACTAATTTAGGTGATAAAAGTGGGTAGTCTGTTACCAAGGGTCCAGAAAACTGTAAAATGGGGTGCAAGGTAGAAAGTTTTTACTTGATAAGGAATAGGAACAAAGTAGAGAAAAACAGAAACTGGATTGTTACTGGGCAAGAGGATCTGGCCCTGAGCAGGTTTGCCTAGGACCAGTTAATAATATGTGGGTTCTTAACTTCATGTAGGAAAGATTTTATTACCAATCAGCAAGTGAGGTCCTGCTGCCCAATGACATCTCTAGGCAATATTTTTAAGGCAGAGGCTGGGTGAAAAAGAAAAGGAGTCTTCATTCAAAAGCCACACAATTTGGGAATAACAGGTTTCCACTTGTCACTTAAACCTATCAATTAAGGCTAAATAAAACCTTTAATTAACTCTTGAGTTCCCTTATCATTCCACCTGTTAGATATTAATTACCTTATGTTTGTAAGATTAGTTTACAAACTAAAACAACACAAGATGCAAAGGTTACACAATTTTGAAAGAATGGGTCTTCTGCCTCAGAGCCTGTCCACTCTAGAACACCCAAAGAAAGATAACCCTGCCATCCTCTGCCAGGCCAGACCAAATGAGGCTGCGCCTAGAGTTCCTTCTCCCATTCTCCCATTCAATGTACAGTCCTTTGGGAAACATAGGTGACCAGAACACAATCACCCAGACAGCCTCGAGGCAGAGCGGAGAGCCATTCTCTGCCTTCCTCCTGTTTGAATCTTCTGGCCCATAGTTCCATGTGCAATGGAGGCATTCAGCTTTTCAGTTGATCCTGTCCTAGACTGTTTACCATTAACTTGAGCACCCTCCTTCTATGGCCCCCTTACTCCTTCCTAGTAATCTGACCAAATATCTCTATCAATTTCACAATAGGAATCCAAGTCACTATGAGGGTACATTTATTAAAGCTGGGGATAGGGAAACAATGAAGGGTTCATAAAGGACAAAGCCAGTGCCATTTGCTATCATGATGCCATTTGCCAAGCAGGCCTATGACATTGTTAAACATGACTGACATTTTTCTTTTCTGAGCTCATGTTTCCAGGACTGGAAAATTACAGGAAAAGCAAGAACAGAACATGACTAACCACTCCCCATAGCTGTAGGCAAAAGATAACACTGGAATAAACTGCAGCTTAAGAAATACCAACCAAAACCTGTGTTGCAAGGCCCCTAACAGCCCAGCAGCCATAAAATGGCAACCCCTACCCCCACCAACACACCCCTTATAATTCAATAAAAGCTCAAAACCCCAAGTCCCCAGGGCCAGCATAATTCCCCATGCGTAGCCCCTTTCCTCTCTTGGAAAGTGAGTAAAACTTTGCTGTCTGCATTTTCCTCTCTTTGTAAATTATTTCATAGCCCATGTCATCAGATACCCTAACAGCTAAGAGTAGAAGAGGCAACAGGAAAGCTAGACTGGCCTGCCTCACTTCACTGGGAAATCAGAGAAAAGGGGGCTTAAGGGGCAGGTTCAGGGGATTAGCCTGAGAAGATGTGTCTACTATTCCCTGGTTACAAGTCTAATGGGGACCCTTAGAATTTAGCAGATACGTGTCTGTGGGAGAAAAAGTGAGGGCAGAAGAGGGGAAAGAAAATGTTGTGAGCTGCTTTCTAGAGGGAGACTGCACATGTGCTGGGTCCTTTGTCTTAAGGCTTTTCTCTCTCTCTTGCAGGAGGGAATTTTAGAGGTGGTCTCAGCAGAATATTCATCAGTTTTCCAGGTGTGCTCTTTCCGGGTGGTTGTCTCACTGATCGTTCAGGGCCAGAGATGAGGGTCATTCATTGCAGCTACCTGGTGAAACTCACATGATTTTGCTGCTTCTCTGGGCCTGGAGCTGAAATACAACTGAGGCCTAGATGTTGTTTCTACAGAAGTGACCTTTGCATCAGGCTGAAAATTGCTTGGCTAGTTCAGCCAATTCCACTTGGCCAAGGAATTTTCCTAGCTTCTTACTGTTCTGTCTCAGAATAAAGAACAAAGAAGTAAGTAGACTCACATCTGACATAAGTTTTCAGTTAATGATGGAACTAATATATGACAATGGTCCCATAAGATTAAAATGGAGCTGAAAAATTTGTATCACTTAGTGGCATAGACTTTGTAGCCTTTGTACTATAGTACAATGGATTACACAAACACCACCGTGTTATAAATGCCTACAGTTTTCTGCACAGTAACATGCTGTATAGCTTTGTAGCTTAAGAGCTGTAGGGAACAAAACTTGTCACTCCAAAGTATGTGTACTTGGCATAAGGATTAATTTAGGCTGGTTAATTTTAAGGACCAGTAGATAGAGGAGAAGCTCTAAAAACCTAATAGAAATTACCCTTTGTAAGACATTTACATTTGTATGGGAAATCACCGTTTGTTTTGCCAGGGAAAGATAAGATACCTTACCTCTAGAAACTCATTGATGTAATGTAGAAGACAGTGACTTAATTGTATAATAAAAACCATTAACAAAAGGAAAACCTACTGTTCAGATACTCATAAATGATGTATCAAACAAACAGTTAATATCTAAAATATATAAGGACCTCATACAACTTAACACCAAAAACCCACAATCACATGTGAAAAATGGGCAGAGGATTTAAACAGACATTTCTCAAAAGAGGACATACAGATGGCTAACAGACACGTGAAAAGAAAAGATGGTCAGCATTACTAATCATCAGGGAAATGCAAGTAAAAACCATAATGAGCTATCACCTCACACCTGTCAGAACTATCATCAATGAATCAACAAGTACTTGGAGAACATTATGCTAAGTGAAATTAGCCAGTCACAGAAAGTTACCATATGATTTCATTCATATGTGGAATCTCATGAACAAACTGAATAAACAAGCAAAATAGAGTCAGACATAGATAGAGGACAGGCTGATAGCTCCGAAGAGTGGAGGGACTAAGCAAAAAAAAAAAGAGAGAGAGAGAGAGAGAGAGAGAGAGGGAGAGAGAGAGAGAACTCATGGAAATAGACAATGAATGGTGTGGTCATTGTGTGGGGGGTATAGGTGTAAGAGGATATAAGGTGTAAAAATGGTAACAAAAGATGAAATTAAAATAATAATTAAAATATTAACATATAACCAGTGCTGACAAGGATGTGGAGAAAAGGGAATCATATACCATTGGCAGGAATGTAAATTATTGCAATTTCTATGGAAAACAGTATGGAGGTTCCTCAAAAAATTAAGAATAGAGTTGCCATATGATCCCTGAATTCCACCTCTGGATATTTATCTTAACAAAATAAAAACACTAATTCAGGAGAGAATCCACGATGGAGGCATAAGTCCCTCCACAACCAAAAACAGATAGATCTACCTCAAAACTAGAGGCAACCAGAAATTCCAGAATATTGAGCTACATGTAAGTCCAACAAACTAAAGACATAAAGGAGAAATACTCATCCAGACAGGTAGGAGGGGTGGAGCTGGGACAGAGAGGTTGCAGTCTGGTAGAGCAGTTTGATGGCCCACAGTTTGATGAGGTAGAACAGTGACTGTGACCAACTGGAAGAAAGTGCAGTCACACTGAGCTGCTCACAGTTTTAGCGCCAGGTTGAAAAGAAAGCCTCATTGCTCCTAGCTACGAAAACCAGTGGGAGTTTGGGTGGAGAAAGAAACTGCCAGTTGTTGAGCAGAGTCTGCGTTAGAGGGCCCTGTCAGACTTAGAATGTCTGCAGACTCACCCACTCTGGAACCACAGCCAGGGCAACAGCTAATGAGGCACTAATCCCATACAGGAACCAGAAGTGCCTGGAGAAGGGATGAATGCTGGGGGAGCAGCATTGATCCCTCTCAGACCCCTCCCCCACTCCTGCACTGCTGAGTACCTAAGACTCTGCCCCTTACAATGTAACAGGTGCAACATCTCTACCTAAGACACAGAGCAAAATGCAGAAGCCTTTCAAGTTGAGGAGACAGATAACTGTGGCTCAAGAAAGGGAACAAAGGCCCTGGCTGGTGGCATGGTGGATAAAGCGCTGGCCTGCTAATCCAAAGGTCGCTGGCTCGATTCCCAGCCAGGGCACATAACGAGGTTGCAGGCCTGGTCTCCAGCCGGCTCCATAGCTGGAGGCAGGTGAAAGGCAAACATACATTGATGTCTCTCTCCCTCTTTGCCTTTCTCCCTTACCCTCTCTTTGAAAAATAATAAATAAAATCTTTAAAAAAGAAAGAAAGGGAACAGATCAAGGTCCCAGTGGGCAAACTAAGCAATGAAGAAATAGCCAGCCTAACAGACGAACAGATAGCTAGCCTAACAGATGCAGAGTTTAAAACGCTGGTGATAAAGATGCTCACAGACTTGAAAGATATGCTTAAGTACGGTAATCAGAAGGGAAGAAGTGAAGACTAGGCTAAGTGAAATGAAGGAAAATACAGATGAAACCAATGGTGAAGGGAATGAAAATGAAGTTCAAATAAATAGTTTGGGACATAAGAAAGAAATAAACAGTCAACCAGTACAGGATGAAGAAATAAGAATTGAAAAAAATGAGAACCTCCAGGACATGCCAACATCTGAATCATAGGAGCGCCAGAAGGAGAAGAGGAAGAGTAAGAAATTGAAAACTTATTTGTAACAATAATGAAGGAAAACTTCCATAATTTGGTGAAGGAAATAGACACACAAGTCCAGGAAGCACAGAGCCCCAAATAAGCTTGATCCAAATCGGATCACACTAAGACACATCATAATTAAAATGCCAAAGGTTAAAGATAAAGAGAGACTTTTAAAAGCAGCAAGAGGCCCTGGCTGGAGTGGATAGACACCAGCCTGTGAGCCCAAGGGTCACTGGTTCTATTCCCAGTCAGGGCATATAACCAAGTTTCCAGCCAGGTCCCCAGCTGGAGGCAGGTGAAAGGCAACCATACAGTGATGCTTCTCTTCCTTTCTTTCTCCCTCCCTGCCCTTCTCTCTAAAACTAATAAATACATGCCCTGACTGGTGGCACAGTGGATAAGGTGCCGGCCTGCAAACCCAAAGGCTGATGGTTCAATTCCCATAAGTCAGGGCACATAACCAGGTTGCAAGCCAGGTCTCCAGCCAGGTCCGTAGCTGGAGGCGGTGAAAGGCAACCATTCACTGATGGCTCTTTCCCTCTCTGCCTCTATCCCTTTCCCTCTCTCTGAAAATAATAAATACAATCTTTTAAAATAAATAAATAAGTAAAAGTAATGATAACAATCTTTTAAAAAAAAGCAGCAGAAGAAAATAAGAGTTACCTACAAAGGGGTTCCTATAACTATCATCTGACTTCTCAAAAGAAACTTTGCAGGCAAGAAGGGACTGGCAAGAAATATTCAAAGTGATAAAAAGCAAGGGCCTACAATCAAGATTACTCCATCCAGAAGAGCTATTATTTAGAATAGAAGGGCATGTAAAATGCTTCCCAGACATCAAAAAGACAATAAACTCACAACTATCAACAACAGAACCTAAAAAATAAAAATAAAAATAAAAACAAACTAAGCAAACAACCAGAATAGGACCAGAATCATAGGTATGGGGATCTCTGGGAGAGTTATCAGCTGGGAGGGGGAAAGGAATGAATGGGGAAATGGTGCAGGGCTTGGGAAACATATTTGGTGGGCACAAGATAGATAGGGAGCTCAGTGGATTGGCACTGGCATGCAAACCCAAGGGTTGCTGGTTCAATTCCCAGTCAGGACACATAACCAGGTTGCAAACCACGTCCCCAGCCAGGTCCCCAGCTAGAGGCATGTAATGATGTTGCTCTCCCTTTCTTTTTCCCTCCCTTTCCCTCTCTCTAAAAATAATGAATAAAATCTTTTTAAAAAACCCAAAAAACAAGAAAAACAAGGTAGGGAGAAGTTAAGAATAATATAGGAAAGAGTGAAATCAGAGAATGTAGTATATGTAAAACCCACAGACATGAACTCAGGGGTATAGGACTACAGGAGGGAATGTGGGTCTTGGGTGGAGGAGAGCAAAAGGAAAAGAATTTGGGACAACTGTAATAGCATAATTAATAAAATACACTTAAAAAATTTTCAACCCTACTTCAAAAAGATACATACCTCCTTATGTATATTCATTGGAACATTACTAAATAAATAAATAAAATCTTTTAATAAATATTGGTGTTTGTGTGACTCTCAGTTATTGCTGCCTCTTCAGGTCTCAGTGTAGCATTCACCAGAGTTGATGTTAGGATTATATTCTTGGACCTGGTTTCTGTTCTCTTTTGTTATTCCAGTCACAGAGAATACAGCTTATTAGGGGAACAATAATAATTATTTTTTAAAAGATTTTATTAATTATTTTTACAGAAAAGGGCAGAGAGGGAGGAAGAAAGGGAGAGAAACATCAGTGTGTGGTTGCCTTTCACCTGCCTCTAGCTGGGGACCTGGCTTGCAACCTGGTTATGTGCTCTGACTTGGGAACTGAACCAGAGAACTTCAGGTTCACAGGCTGGCGCCTATTCACTGAGCCACAAGCTGGGGCTTCATTTTTTATTTGAAAATGCTTTCTATGTAGTGTGACATATCAAATAAACCTAATTAGTTTAAATTTCTCTTTTTATAAGAAGAGAGAACAAATATGAGATGTTCCAGGGACTATCTGTAAAATTTCAAAGTTATTTAGGAAAGAAAAAATAACCTTCACTTAGATTTTGATTTTGGGGAAGTTTGTCAAAAATATCCATTTATCCAAAGTGACAAATGGAAGGAGATAAAAGAGGCAAAGAGGGTCAAGTATATAGTGATGGGAAAAGACTTGTTAGTGAACACACAATGCAATATACAGGTGATGTTTTATAGAAATGTACACTTGAAACCTATCATTTTATTAACCAATGTCACATCAATACTTTTAATAATAATAATAAAAAAAGGTCTTGAAGTAACAATTAAAGGCTTCAAAGGCAAATACAGGAAGTTACACATTTGAAAAAACAAAAACAAAAACAAAAAACCCTTAGCTCTCTTAGTATTGAGAAGACTGGGTTTTCTTTCTTTCTTTCTTTTTTAAAACTGATTTATTTATTTTAGAAAGAGGGGAAGAGAGAGAGGCAGAGAGGAAGAGAGACATCAATGTATGTCTGCTTTTCATCTGCCTCCAGCCACAGACCTGACTGGAGACCTGGTTTGCAACCTGGTTATGTGCCCTGGCTGGGGAATCGAACGTGCGACCTTTGGGTTCTCAGGCCGGCACCTTATCCACTGTGCTACCAGCCAGGGCTTTTTTTTTTTTTTTTTAAGATTTTATTTCATTATTTTTAGAAAGAGGGGAGGGGAGAGAAGCAGAGAGGGAGAGAGGGAGAGAGACATCAATGTATGGTTGCTTTTCACCTGCCTCCAGCCACAGACCTGACTGGAGACCTGGTTTGCAACCTGGTTATGGGCTCTGGCTGGGGAATCAAACCTGTGACCTTTGGGTTCGCAGGCCGGCACCTTATCCACTGTGCTACCAGCCCGGGTTGGGTTTTCTTAATAAATTAAAGACCTGATAAAGACAATGTGAAGCACAGTATACTATTTTGGTAAGACACAAATCTGCTTTATCTGCTTTCCAAGTAGTTTACTTGAGAGGTAAAAAACAATGTTTGTTTACTATTTCTTACTAAGAGCAAACCAATAATCTAAAAAAAAAAATTTTTTTTTTTGATCTTTTAATAGAGAGAAAACCAAATTCTAATTTGGAACTAGTGTGCTTTTGATATTAAAACTCTTTTTTTGGCCCTGGCTGGTGGCCTAGTGGATAAGATGCCGGCCTTCAAACCCAAAGGTCGCTGGTTCGATTCCCAGCCAGGGCACATAACCAGGTTGTAAGCCAGGTCTCCAGCCAGGTCTGTAGTTGGAGGCAGGTGAAAGGCAACCATACATTGATGTTTCTCTCCTTCTCTGCCTCTCTACCTTCCCCTCTATCTCTCTGAAAATAATAAATAAAATCTTTAAAAAAAAAAAAAGCTTTAAAAAAATAACAAAAAAAACCCTCTTTTTTAAAGAACTTAAATTTATTTCAATATTAGCCAGCTTGACCACACATAAAGTTCTTTTCCTGTTTTCTTTTCCAAAAATCTACAACTTTTTTTTTTTAACATCCATTCAGGTTTTGTCCTTATTTATTTATTTATTTGTCTTCTTTCTCATTCTGTAACAAGCAGTTGTTTAACTTTATGACACATTTCTCTCTTTTTTCCCTTAAGGAAAAAAACACATCTGCTTACCTCATACCAATTATCACCAAAAACATGTGCAAACCTGTTCATTTATTATTTCTAGTAGTTTTAATTAAATATATTTATTAGAATTAATTTTTTTCAATTTTATTTTATTTTTAAAGATTTTATTTATAATTTCCAGAGAGAGGGGAAGGGAGAGAGGCAGAGGGGGAGACAGACATCCAGTTGCCTGTCACCTTCCTCCAGCTACGGACCTGCCTGGACACCTGGCTTGCAACCTGGAGAATTTTTAACACTTAGAATCTCTAATTCCTAGTGCAAACTAAGACATAAACAATTTGTGGACTGTCTACTACTATTTTGTGTATTGGCAAATTATAAATATATCTTATAATTTCTAGAAGTATATTATTCCTCGTAGTAAAAATTTTGATGTGACACAAAAACATGTTTCCTAATAGGCCCAAATATCAAAGGCAGCCAGGAGTGGATATACCTATGTTCAATAATTAATGTTTCAGTGTTTTATCCTATTTGGAAATGATCTAGATATACATGAATATCCATCATTTAACTTACCTTAGTTTAACTTTAAGGTTTCAAATTATTAAAAAGGTTTTGGAGCCCTGGCTGGTAGCACAGTGGATAAGGTGCCGGCCTGCAAACCCAAAGGTCACAGGTTCGATTCCCCAGCCAGGGCACATAACCAGGTTGCAAGTCAGGTCTCCAGTAAGGTCTGTGGCTGGAGGCAGGTGAAAAGCAACCATACATTGATGTCTCTCTCCATCTCTGCTTCTCTCCCTTCCCCTCCTTCTAAAAATAATGAAATAAAATCTTTAAAAAAATAAAAGGGTTTTGGAAACAATATTTTTAATTAGATATACCATAAAGGCATAATTTAATTATTGTTTAAAAGTTCATTTGTGAACTTTTGAAACTAGAGAAGCCAGCATTTTGTCACTACCAGAACCAATAAGCAGAGACAGGGATTGAATCTTTACAACAGGTTATGTACCCTAACAGACTACCTTTTATTTTCTATAAGGTGGAAAAAGTATAGGTTAGGGATTTGGAATTCAAGGGCAAAAAAGTGTAGGTAAGGGATTTGGAATTCAGGAAAAAGGTTAATCAGATAAAAGCTGCAGTCCTGCAATTTCTCTAAGATCCTTTTATCTTGTGATTGTCTTTATCTGTGTCTAGGATAGTAGATGTCTCTTCCTGGAACACAATGGCTCAGATACCGTCTTGATTACGTCTGGTCTCTTCTGAAGCACAAAGGTCAAATGCTAGTGTTTTCCTGGAGTCAGGGTGGGTTGTACCTTCAGTTCCTGAAACAGTAGCTTTTTATATGCATTAACTACTAAGTTTATTAACTATTACCTACTAAATTTTCCAACTCTTGAGTTCCCCATCACTTTTACTTGCAGCTTTTTAGTTTACTTGTTCATGACAATTATGTTTAGTTACTCATTTAGTTTATTAGAAAATAAACAACTAATCATTAACTTAAATCATCTCTCTGACAAATTCTGTAATAGAGATAACATGAACTTATTTAACTTTTAGTAAATCTAGGTAGAATAAAAGTTGTATGGCTGCATAATATTCAGTTCTGATAACTCTAAATATCATGCCTGTTTTAGTTAAACCAACAAACTTAAACTCGAATTTTTCCCCAAAAGGTTATCCTTTAAAAAAAAAGAGTTATCCTAAATCTTGTGAACTTGAAAAATATTTGGGATAGTTTTCTATATTCCTGAGTGTATACCTGATTTATGTAAATGTTTAATTTTTAAGCCAATTAAATAGAACTCTTCACAAATTAATTTTGGCAATACCACCTGTGTTACTGAGCAAAGGGGGGCTTGTTCATGTGGTGCCTTGATGTAAGACCCAACAACTAGCATTGAGAAACATAGGTCTCTATTTACAGTATTTCAGCCTCGGGGGTTGGGGAGCAGGCTGGGAGTACTCCTGCTCAGAGGTTTGTTTTCCCATAAGACCCTGGGGAGTACTTCCCTTGCTCCCCAGAAGGCTATAAGCCAAAACCAAACACAATAGCTCCCCATTTTTTATCTGTCAGCCCTCTCCTTCAGGATCTGGGGTACGTTGTAATCAGACTCTGGGTAATAGTCCAGGAAAGCATGTGCCACATTATACTGGATCATGGTCAAGTCCAGGAAAGGCACATGTCCTAATGTTATCAGAGAAACCCTGGTTCTTCTCAATCTAGTAAAGAATTACAGATCAAGGAGCCTCTTAGTGTGCGTGCAAAATTTCTTAAAGAATGGGAGAGCAAAAACAAGTGTGGCTAAAGGCCAGCGTGGCAAGCTTGCCTCAGTGTGGCCAGAGGCCTGGACTGGAGCCTGAAGGCCAAGGCGAAGGGGAGGGGGGAAGTGAGAGAGAACCCCAGTCCTTTGTTCTGAGAACTTACATAGTTGGGATGAGAGAAGAAGTTACTTATTGCAAAGGTGGTGCTAGTTTTCCAGGACTTAGGGGCATGGATACCTAAAGGTATTGATGGGCTTCTTCCTTTAGGCACTATGGGCCCTTTCCCACCTTTAGGACCTTAAGATGCCTTTCTGGCTTTGGGATTTAAACAGTCTCAAAAGATTTTTCTTCCCAGGTAGTGGAAACAATACATAGAATTCCAAGGACTTTTCTCCTCCCTGACTAGCAGTGTTTCCTATGGTATTGGAACACCTGGCGATATTATCAGATCAGGCCCAGGACTGCTGGGTTGGCAAGTGAGACATGTCTTTTTCTACTTCTAGCCTCCTGTAACACTAAGGATGTTCTCTCTACATGTTCCAAGTTCCAAGAGTTCAGATAGAGTCTGGGACTGCAAGGCAGATTTCTTGGTGGCTTCAGAGTCAGCTGGAGCGGGCACAATTAAGGCAGCTGAGTGCTTGCTTTTGTTATTGGAGACACCCTGGTTTTTCTCGTCAATGCAGTAAAGAATTACAGATCAGAGAGCCTATTAATATGCATGCAAAATTTATTAATGAATGGGAGATCAAAAACAAGGATGGCTAAAAGCCAGGATGGCAAGCTTGCCCTAGTGTGGCCAGAGGTTGGGGGCCAGGGGCCCAGGGCCAAAGGGTCAAGGGTGCCAAGAGAGTGAGTTCTTTGTTCTGAGGACTTACATAGTTGGCAGGATTGGGGTGAGGAAGTTACATATTGATTGACAGGTCATGACTAGGGCATGGATAACTAAAGGTGTTCATGGGCTTCTTCCTTTAGGCACTATGGGCCCTTTTCTGCTTTTTGGGCCTTGGTATGCCTTTCAAGCTTTGGGATGTAAACACAGTTTCAAAGACTTCTCTTCCCAGATAGTGGCAAGGACACAGAATTCCAAGGACTTTTTCCTTCCTGTGCTTATGCTGCCTATCACCTACCAGACCCAACAAGCAGGGACAGGGATTGATTCTGTATGGGCGCTTTATTCAGATGGTGGGCAATCTGAGAAGACAGTGGGTTTGCACCCTAAGAGACTATCTTAGATTCTATTGTAAATGTGCCTTCCCCCCTTTTTTAAACAGGCCCTTTTTATAAGGAGAAAAAAGGTATAGGTAAGGGGGTTGGAATTCAGGAAAAGGTAAATAATATCAAAGCTGCAGCGTTCTTCCTGGGTGGAAGTCTTCTTACCCTGGAGCCAAAGTGGGTCATTCTTTCAGTTTGTAAAAGAATAGCTTTTTAGTTGAGGAGAAAAAAATAGCTTTTACATACATTATTACTAAGCTTATTAACTGAAGTCAAGGTGGGTCATTCCTTCAGTTCCTGGAACAATAGCTTTTACATACATTAATTACTAAGCTTATTTATTGGCTGTTACCTGAAACTAAAATTTCCAACATTTGAGCCCCCATCACTAATATAGTGTTTCTTGTAAGGTAGGAACACCTAGCAATATTATTAGACCAGGTGCAGGGCTGCTGGCTTATCGATCAGATGCGTCTTCCTCTGCTTCCAGCCTCCCCTAACACTTTCTTACTAGCCTAGGAATCCTGACTACAAATCTACATAGCTACTTCTTCTCACATGGCTGCTTCAACCTGGGGATCCATTGCACTCCTCTAACATGCTTCTTCCATTGCGCTTCTCATGGCAGACAGGGGCCCTTCTATATAAGGAAGGGCATGCCCCTCTTCCTTCTGGCTGGCTCCTATCCTTCTGGCCTTCTCCTTCAGGAAACACCCGGCTTAGCTCCTTTCATTAATATGCAAAAATATATTAAACAGTATTATCTGCCCTAGCTACCAGCCTTCCATAGACAGGCAAACTACTTTAAAAGCTGTATTATCTCCTTCCATCAGCCCTAAAACTAAGGGCTGTGGGGAATTTGGGGGTTCCTGTCCCCCTGTTACACTTGGAGGCAGGAAAAATACACAGACCTGTAATATATATACATAGACATCCATAAACATGCAGATGCAAACAGCTATCTTATAGCTTTTGTTTTAACATTTTAGTCATGAGACGGGTATGATAATGCAAGACTCACTAGTTTATAAAAAGAACAGTTGGATCCAAATTGTGTTTCTGGCAGATGGTATAAGTTAAGTTTCCCTGTTCAGATGGCTCAAACTTTTTAGTAATATTCACAAAGAAGGCTTTGAAGACTTTTCATTCACCTGGTTTCCAGTCTTTCCTCCTTTTTCCCTTCTGATAGCAATCACCTCCCTGAAGCTTGTATTACAAAGAGATGCCCTCATCAGTTCCTAGAAAAACCAAGTTAGAACATTCCCAACTCAAAGGCACAGAGAAAGAATACAAGTTCCTCCAGAACTTGTTTGTTCCTAAACCCTGCATTTTAATAATACCTACAAATCTTTTGAACTGAATTGGTAAAAAAGGTTAAGTGAGCTTTTTTCTGTTCTAGTAAAGACTCAAGTTGGTTTTTAATTCCTCAGAGAATTGGGCTACAACCTGAAGGCTAATTCACTCATCTATATTATTTTTATTTGCTTTTTCATGTCAGGGAGAAGATCTTTAAGATAAAAAACAAAAGATTCCTATGTTCTAGATTTAGAGTTGTTTACCTTTGAAATTTTTTCCATCCTCTGGGTACATAGTTTCATTTCATCTTAAAGGAACCGGCCTTTAAAAAGGTTTCTATCAAGGCCCTGAATATCAGCTTCCAATTTGGTCAACTTCTAACTGTAATTACTTTTATGTTTTTTAAAGTAAATTTCTTTTTCTATTTTTATTTTTTTTAATTTTTAAAAAAGATTTTATTTATTATTTTCAGAAAGAGGGGAAGAGAGAGAGGCAGAGAGGGAGACAGACATCAATGTATGGTTGCTTTTCACCTGCCTCCAGCCACAGACCTGACTGGAGACCTGGTTTGCAACCTTGTTATGTGTCCTGGCTGGGGAATCGAACCTGCGACCTTTGAAATTTCTTTTTTTTAAGATTTTATTTTTAGAGAGACAAGAAGGGAGGGAGAAAGAGAAGGAGAGAAACATTGATGTGAGCTTGGTTGACTCTCACAGACCCCCAGCTAGGGACCTGGCAGTCCAGGCATGTGACCTGAAGCAAACCGGTGACCTTTTGATTGGCAGGATGGTGCTCTGTCCCCTGAGCCACACCAGCCAGTGCTGTAGAGTTACTTTTGAAAAATCCTTTCAAATATCTTGTTAAGTTTCAGTCAGGAAAAAATAAATATTCTGTTCCTTATTGAACAACCCCCTGCACACAAGAAACATCCTCACAGAACGTTCAGAAGGTACTATCATCCCAAGATCTAGAGCCACTCCCAAAGATAGCCCAAAGAAAGAAAGACTTAGTGGACAGCAGTGAGGGGATTGATTATGAAATTAGGGGATGGGCTGGATAGAGCAGGGTAGAATGGGGAAAAAGTGGGACAACTATAATTCTAAAAATGATAAAATATTTTTAAAATAAATAAATGACCTAAAAGAGAGAGAGACTTAGGACTTCCAGTCAAGATGGAGGTGTAGGTAAACATGGCTCACCTTGCATGACCACAGCAAGACCACAACTAGACTACAAAACAAGTACCACCCAGAATTACAGAAAATTGAGCTGTATGGAAGTCTGACAACCAAGAAATTAAAGAAGTCACATTCACACAGATGGATAGGAGGGGCAGAGGTGCAGAAATGTGGAACAGGTGGTCCCTCACTCATGTGTGGTGGATAAAAATTGGGAGGGGCACCTTGGGAGGGAGGGATCCCAGCACCATACCAGACAACATAGCCCAGGGTTCCAGCGCCCGGAAGACAAGACCCCCTAACTTCTGTCTGTTAAAACCAGTGGCATTTGGAGCAGCAGAAGAAACTGTGGGATTCTCAGTAATCTCCTCTTAAAGGGCCTGCAATGAGATTAGAATTTACCCAGATTCACTCCCTCTGAACTTCAGCACCAGGGCCGCAGGAAAGGAAACCAGTGGCAAAAGAGGAGAAATTGAGGTTTCTGCCATCAGGGAGGGTAAAGAGGGACAGCTTCCTCCTGGACAAAACTCCAGAGGCCAGGCAGCAGCATTGTCCCTTTTCTGAACCCTCTGCAACACATAGCCACAGAGCAGCAACACCATATAGGAGACCCCATCAACCTGGTTCACATGAGTTGCCCAACCTTGGCAATTACCTAAGGCTCACCCCATCCAATTTCTCAGTGTGCTTTTGCTTTTCTGTAATAGATCACACTATTAAGACAGGGAATCAAAGCAACTCTACTTAATTCACAGGGAGGCTGCCAAAATGAGGAGACAATAAAATATGGCCCGAATGAAAGAACAAAACAAAACTCCAGAAAAAAAAAAGAAAGAAAGAAGATAAACAATCTATGAGATACAGAGTTCAAAACACTGGCTATTGGGATGTTCAAGGAACTCATTGGGTACTTCAACAACATAAAAAAGACCCAGACAGAAATGAAGGTTACACTAAGTGATATAAAGAAAAATTTATAGGCAGTCAATAGTGGAGTGGATGAAGCTGAGAATCAAATCAATGATTTGGAACATAAGGAAGAAATAAACATTTAAGCAGAAGAGCAAGAAAAAGAGAATCCAAAAAAACAGGAATAAGCTGAAGAACCCAAAGGTCACTGGTTCGAGTCCCCAGTCAGGATACATAACCAGGTTGCAAGCCAGGTCTCCAGCCAGGTCCTTAGCTGGAGGCGGATGAAAGGCAACCGTACATTGAGACTTCTCTCCCTGCCCTTCTCTCTGAAAATAATGAATAAAATATTAAAAAGAAGAAGAAGAAGAAGAAGAAGAAGAAGAAGAAGAAGAAGAAGCAGCTAAGGATCCTCTAGGACAATTTCAAACATACCGACATTTGAATCATAGGGGACCTGGAAGGAATAGAGGAAGATCAAGAAATTGAAAACTTATTTGAAAAAATAACTAAAGAAAACTGGTCTAATTTAGTGAAGGAAATGGACATACAAGTCCAGGAAGCACAGAGTGCCAAACAAGATGGATACAAAAAGGACCACACTAAGCTACATCATAATTAAAATGCTAAAGTTAAAGATAAAGAGAGAATCTTAAAATCAAGCAAGAGAGCTCTGGCTGGTGTGGTTCAGTGGCCTGAGTGTGCCTACAAATCAAAGGCTCACCTGTTTGATTCCCAGTCAGGGCACATGCCTCAGTTGCGGGCCAGATCCCTAATTGGGGGTATGAGAGAGGCAACCACACATTGATGTTTCTCTCCTTCTCTTTCTCCCTTCCTTCCCTTCTCTCTAAAAATAAATAAAATCTTTAAAAATCAAATCAAATCAAAAAGAGAAAAGAAGAGTTACCTACAAAGGAAGACTATCAGCTGATTGCTCAAAAGAAACTTTGAGAATACTGGCAAGAAGTACTCAAAGTGATGAAAAGCAAAGACCTACAACCAAGATTATTCTATCCAGAAAAGCTATCATTTAGAATGTAAGGGCAGATAAAGTGCTTCCCAGACAAGGTAAAGCTAAAGGAGTTCATCATCACCAAGCCATTATTATGTGAAATGTTAAAGGGGGTTATTTAGAAAAAGAAGATCAAAATTATGAACATTAAAACGGCAATAAATTCACAACTATCAGCAATTGAATCCAAAAAACAAAGTAAGCAAACAAGCAGAACAGAAACAAAATCCTAGAATATGGAGCTCATTTGGAGGGTTATCAGTTGGGAGGGGGAAGAAGTAGAATGGGGGAAAAGGTGCAGGGATTTAGAAGTAGAAATTGGTAGGTACAGAATGGGCAGAGGGATGTTAAGAACAGTATAGGAAATGGAGTAGTCAAAGAACTTATATGCACCACCCATGGACATGAACTAAGAGGGCATTGCCAGAGGAAATGGGGACAAAGAGGGGAAAATTGGAACAACTGTAATAGCATAATCAATAAAATATATTTTTTAAATGAGAAAGACTTAGACAAGTTCCCTGACAGCAACAGTTGGTAGGATCCTAGCTGGAACCCCGATTTCTGGTCCAGTTATATTTTGGGGCTGCCTGCAGACACAAGAAGTGACGGTCTGCGTGCCCCAGGCAGGCAGAATGCCCAGCCAAGTTCTCAGGACACAAAAATGATACAAAGAAGAAGGCATTAGCTGTCCCTGGGAAAGAAAGGACCAATAACCAATGGGAACCTCAAAGCAAAATTTACAAAAGTCTGGATGAAGGATAAGACTATGTGAAATTTTACCTTCCTTTCTCAACCAGGCACTGTAGAGATCCAGGAGGGCAAACGCTGTTAAGAATCCTCACCCTTCTCAGGCTTCTGCCAGTTTTCCTGGCATCCCATCTGCAGGCTCCTGAACAAGGGGGATTGAGAGTAGAGAGTAGCCTAAGTATCTACCAGAAGTTGGCAAAGTTTTCCATTAATTTGAGTGCTTGTTTAAGGGAATAGCTGATAGCAATTTACTAGAGAATCCCTCAGAGTCCTTTCAACCCTGAGAGGGACCCATCCCTCAGAGTCCTATTAACCCTGGGAGGGACCCCTATGGGGGTTCTCCTTTGAGGGTAGGTATGGGGCATTTGAGTTGGTGTAGAAGGAACTGACAAAGTGCCTTAGTCGATTGCAAATAAGACATTGAATTCTGGGCAATGGGAGAGGCCCAGGTGTTTTAGGTTTCTGGCCTTGGAACCATTGTAGCTGTAAGCCACTAACTAGGCACACTTCAGAGTGGAAAGGCAATTCACACAGAGGATTAGTAGACTGCAATTGTAACCGCAGAACCAGTTTAAAATGGTTCTGTTCTGTTTGTTTTTCAGATGCAACAGCCCAAAACCACAGGTCTTGCAGCCAAAGCATACATGGAGGAGAGAACTTTGACTCTGCTGCCTGCAGAACTGAATTCTCATTCTCCTATCGCCTCCATGGAATCAAAGGACCAGGACGTAATTGGAACTTGAACAACAGAACCCTTCAGAAGCCAAGGGTCCATTGTCTGGAAAGATTGAGTACTGACACTACTTTGCTGTAAATGGCCAAATTCCAAGGTCCTCCGATGAAAACTTGCCTCACCAGCACTTCTGCAAATCTCTTCCACCCACCCTTTAAAAATCCTTGGCCTGGGCCAGCAAGCAAGTTGGATTTGAGGCACCCCTAAGTCTCCCATCTTTTCAGTTGGAGCCTTCTCGATCAATAAAACTTTTCTTACTCCAAACCCTGACATTTTGAGTTTTGGTCTTTTGAAGTATTAGGCACAAGAACATAGTTTCAATAACATGAGTACTCAGGTAAAGGAAGATAGAAAGGGGGAAGTAGGAGTCATGTCAGTTTTATAGCCTTTTATTTTAGATGCCTCTTGTGCTTTAATTTTTCAATGAATTACCTTTTTGCAATGAATCTTTCTTTCTTTTTTTCTTAAATACATTTTATTTTGCTATTACAGTTGTCCCAATTTTGCCGCCTTTGCCCCCCCTCCACCCAGTACCCCATTTCCCAGCAATGCCCCCCTTAGTTCATGTCCATGTGTCATACATGGAAGTTCTTTGGCTTCTCCATTTCCTTTATTCTTCTTAACATCCCCCTGTCTATTCTTTAACCGCCAATGTCTACTTTTTGTTCTTTTCATGTTCAGACAGTTCACCATTTAATTACTGACTTCTGTTAGCTTCTCAAATCATATTAATACAAACTTTTCATTATTTCAAAATGCCTGCATTTATTCATTCGATTAAAGAATTACTCTTTTAAGTAACATGAATTGCAATATTACCAAACACATGCAAAAATACATTTACACACATATATATTTTTACTCATATTTAAAGTCCATACTGGATTTTGAAAAGTTAATATAAAAAATTTAAAATATGCCAATAGCTTATATAATTATAACATGATATATATTATATTGTAGCAAATTAAGCAGTTTTTTCTTCTTTAATACTTATTTTACTCTGGAATACTATTTTTGTGAAACATATCTCAGAAATGGTGTATTGCAGAACTCACTTTTGTGAAAGTTGTCCTAGAGCCAGTGCCAAACCCATAGTAAAGAATGAATTTGGTTTTTGAGTCAGATCCTCCCCCCTCTAATAGTACAACTCAACTTTATTTTAAGCTACTAGAACTGCGACTTACTCTTTCCGGAGCTTTCCATCTTAAATAGTAGATTGATTTTTTTTTTGGCTGCACATAGGCCTTCTTTCAATATCCTCTGGTTTTATTTTATTTTATTTTTTTAAGATTTTATTTATTATTTTTCAGAGGGAGGGGAAGGGAGAGAGGCAGAGAGGGAGAGAAACATCAATGTTTGCTTGACTTTCACCTGCCTCCAGCTACGGACCTAGTTGGAAACCTGGGTTGCAACCTGGCTGGGAATTGAACCAGCAACCTTTGGGTTCGCAGGCCAGCACCTTATCCACTGTATCACCAGCCAGGGCTTGTTTTTCCTCTACATGTGTTTTACAAGTTGAAGCCTTCAGAAATAATGGCACTTGCAGTGCTCAGCTGGTCCCCAGAGTAGAAATTATTGTGTCTACTAAGTTGAGGTAAAAAATAAAAATCCCTAGGATTTAAATAATTTTGTAGAATAATTTTTGAACTTGTAATTGACTTTCTATGTGGTCCTAAATTAACCCCTGAACTATTTAAGAGTCTGTTGAGGTAGAGATAAGGTATGTTCACATTTCAACAATAAAGTTTATTATAGCATTAATTCCTTTTCCCAAGCATCTCCAGTTTGGCGGCCTTCATAACTGGAATGTATATTTCCACAATCTATTTAAAAAGAATCTCATCTAATTTACATGCTAATATGAGACTATATATTGCCTATGTACACGAATCATATAGTTTAGTAGTTTGCAACTTCCATCTAAATTGGTCTTCATTCTCAGCGTCTTTTCTAACCTAAAGATTGACTGATTTCACAACACACCCATGACCAGTTGGTTGCTATTTAAAACATAAATTGCTAACAAAATCTATATATTACACACCCACAAATAAGCACATATTTTGTAACAGTGAATAAGAAAGACAGCGTGTATGTATTCCATGTAATACACATCCACATTTTCTTTCTTTTTTCTTGTTCCTTAACTGCATTCGATATTTCTGAGTTGTTGCAAGTAACATGATTTTCCCATAATTGTGAGATAATTCCAATCTAAGAAAACTTAACCTGCAATAATGCAGATACAAGTAATATACAAATTTATACTTTATTTAGTAAAATCTATTTATAACAAGATCATTTTAAAGCATTCATAAGTTAAACTTGGTTCTTATCCATTCAGCTACCCTATGTCTTTTGATTGGTGTATTTAATTCATTTACCTTTAAGGTTATTATTATTATTTTTTAAGATTTTATTTATTATTTTTAGAGAGAGGGAAAGGGAGAGAGGCAGAGAGACATCAATGTATGGTTGCCTTTCACCTGCCTCCAGGCACAGACCTGGCTGGAGACCTGGCTTGCAACCTGATTATGTGCCTTGGCTGGGAATTGAACCAGCGACCTTTGGGTTTGCAGGTCAGTGCTTTATCGGTGCTTTATCCACAGTGCCACCGGCCAGGGCTAAAGTTATTTTTGATAGGTACTTATTTATCATCTATTTTTCCTTTTGTACCTGTGTTCCTGTCTGTCTCTGTTTCTTCATCTTCTTACAGCAGACCCTTTAGCATCTCTTGCAATGCTGGTTTGGTGGAGATGTATTCTTTTAGACTTCTTTTGTCTGGGAAATTCCTTATTTCACCTTCCATTTTGAATGAGAGCCTTGTTGGGTAGGGTATTCTTGGTTGCAGGCCTTTGTTTTTCATTGCTTGAAATATTTTTTGCCATCCCCTTCTGGCTTCTTGTGTTTCTGTTGAGAAATCAGCTGATAACCTAATGAGAGCCCCCTTGTATGTTATTAGCTGTTTCTCTCTTGGTGCTTTTAAGATTCTCTTCTTGTCTTTGAAATTTGCCATTTTAATCATGATGTGTCTTGGAGTGGGCCTGTTTGGGTTCATCTTCATTGGAACCCTCTGTGCTTCCTTAGCTTGCAAGACTTTTTCTCTCCTCAAATTAGGAAAGTTTTGTGTCATTATTTTTTAAAACAGGTTTTCTATCCCTTGCTGCTCTTCTTCTCCTTTTGGTATCCCTATGATATGGATGTTATTACTTTTCATTTTGTCCTATAACTCTCTTAAAACCTCTTCGTTCTTTTTCAGTCTTTTTTCAGTTTGTTGCACAACCTGGGAATTTTTTTCTAGATTGACCTCCAGTTTGATGATCCAGTCCTCTGCTTTCTCCAAAATGCTTTTGATTCCTTCTACTGTGTTCTTCACAGTAGAAATTGTGTTCTTCAGTTCAGAAATTGTGTTCTTCATTTCCTCTTGGCTTTTACATATGGTTTCTATGTCCTTTTAATGCTGGTGTAGTTCTCAGTAAGTTTGTTGCAGCTTTCCTGGAGTTCTTCATAGTTCCCCTGGAGTTGTTTGTAGTTTTTTTTTTTTTTTTTTTTTTAACTCGCTGAGCTCATTGATCTTCCCTATCATCATGATTTTGAATTCCATGTATGATAATGTGCTTGCCTCTATTTTATTTTGCAGTCTTCCTGGGGATTCCTCCTTTCCTTTTGCTGAGGGTTTATTTCTTTGTCTCCCCATTTTAGGTGTCTCTTGTTTGTTTCTGCTTCTTGGATTGGTCTGCTTTGACTTACTGACTTAGTGGTGTGACCTTCTGTGGTGTAGAGGTGCGCTTTCTTTTACTCCCTGGCTCCAAGCTTGGTGATGTCAACTTGGTATCCCAGTTTGGGTCTAGTCAGCCAGTTGGAGACTGCCAGAGATCCACTGTCTTTGTCCTCTTTAGTTGTTAATACAATCAGTTTGTGATCAGTGGTCAGTTTTAGGCACCTCTGGGCAGGGCAGATTTAATTCAGTTGTTAATCCAGTCAAACTGTGATCTGAGGTCAGGTTTAGGCACTGCTGGGTGAGGCGGATTAATTTCTATGAGTGAGGCTGTGGCTTCCCCTCAGGCTCCCACCCTTTGGAGAAAAGTGGTCTGCAGGATGTATGGGGGATGGGTCAGCACCGGACTCACGGGCTGCTCCCTCAACTCTCCCACTAAGGCACTGCCCCAAACGTTCCCCAACAGTCTCTCGTCCACTCTGCCCTTTCTCCGCTGGAGCCCAGGGTAGGTAGGTGTCACTGTATTTTCCTGCTGGTCCCTTTAAGAGCAGGGAGTCTCTGTTTAGCCAGCTAAACCTGGTGGCTTTTTGATTTTCACAGCTGGGTGCTGTTTTACTCTCAGCTGTGTTGCTGTAGGCTGGGAAGCCAGTTGGGGGTTTAGATCCCACCCTTCTCAGGTGGAACCCCTGGCTGCTGAGCTGTTTCTCTGTCCCTTCAGCTGCTGCCTGCCCTTGGGAGCCCTACCAGCCCTCTTGCATCTCCACACTTCGTATGGGTCGAGTTGTGATGAAGTGGTTTCTTCTATTCTGTCCATGGTAACCTGCAATGAATCTTTCAATGAACTATTTTGAAGTCTTAAAGCCCTTTGGAGGCTTATGCGTACCAATTAAATCTCATTCTGGTTGTTAATTTGAGAACCCTCATTTCCAAGTGCACATCTTAAATAAAAGGTTTTATCTAATTGGAAAGTATCCCATAATGGTCATTGTAATTCTAGGCCATGTGAATAACATTTTGCCATTTTTGCAGAGATCTATAGCTCTAGAACCATAGTACTAAGACATAAAACAAGCAGTTGTCTGGAAAGTGGTGAATCAATCTTTGAAACTGGAGTATGCCATTTTTTTAAGCTAACCCTTTTAATTTGGTCTATTGAAGCCAAATTAACAATACTGGCTTATAGATTTAAAAATTTTTTATTTTATAGTGTACCCTGTCACATAAAAAATTCTTGAGGACAGGTCACATTGCACAGATCTAACCTGTTTTGTGCCAAATTATTCTGGCAGGAATCTTGGATTTAGGAGGCAGGTACTCTAATAGCTTTTAATTGCTCCCCAATGTCCACCAGTTTTGTGGATTTGGCTTCTGACATTCCCATTAACAACAGCTCTATTATTCCTTTACCTCATGTGTACATTAGCAGAAACCAACAGTAACCTTGGGGACCAGCAATAACCAAAGAGATGGTACTGTGAACTAATCAAAAGAAGGCCTTAGGGGGCACCGGCCCACGAACCTGAAGGCTGCTGGTTCGATTCCCAGCCAGGGCACATAACCAGGTTGCAAGCCAGGTCTCCAGCCAGGTCCTTAGCTGGAGGCAAGTGAAAGGCAACCACATACTGATGCCTCTCTCCCTCTCTGCCTCTCTCCCTTCCACTTTCTCTCTGGAAATAATAAATACAACCAAGAAGAAGAAGAAGAGGAAGAAGAAGAAGAAGAAGAAAGCCTTAGGTATGCACTTGCAAAACCAGCAGTTCCCAAAATGGAATTCTGAAATAAACCAGTAGAACCCAACAAGTTGGGGCTGTGGCCTAACCCACGGCCAGGGACTCAGCTGTGGGTGCAACTGTTAGCTAAAGGTGATCTGGTAAGCCCTGGACTGTGACTGCAGACTACCAAGGGCTAAGGCTCTGTCAGAGCCTTCCATCACTGTTGACTGGCCTGTTAACTCTGGACTAAAAAGCCAATTAAATTGGGAACTTATGCAGAGAGAGGGGAGCTAGAATCCAAGAGAAACTTACCACAAACCCCGGAAAGAGCAACAAAGACAAAGAATTCGCAAGATTCAGTGGATATTACCACCTGTATTGTTTATTGTTTATCAGAAGTCTCTTTCAGATCTCAGTGCCACCAAAACTATTTAAAAGAAAATTCTACTTGGTACATTTTATCTTTTAACTTGGTACATTTTAAAGATCTGGCTTTATCCTTGGGTGGTATGGCTTAGTGGATTGAGCACCAGCCTATGAACCTAAAGGTTGCTGGTTTGGTTCCTGGTCAGGGCACATACCTGGGTTGCAGGCTGGGTCCCCAGTTAGGGGCGTTTGAGAAGCAACTGGTTATTTCTCTCACATACCTATCCCTCTTTTTCTCCCTCCCTTGTTCTCTCTCTAAAAATAAATTAAAAAAAATTTTTTTTAAAGTTTTTTTTTTTAAAGATTTTATTTCATCACTTCTAGAAAGAGGGGAAGGGAGAGAGGCAGAGAGGGAGAAAGACATCAATGTATGGCTGCTTTTCACCTGCTTCCAGCCACAGATCTGACTGGAGACCTGGTTTGCAACCATGTGATGTTCCCTGGCTGGGGAATCGAACCTGCGACCTTTGGGTTCGCAGGCCAGCACCTTATCCACTGTGCTACCAGCCAGGAAAATATTTTAATAAATAAAAAAATATCTAGCTTTATTAATGATTCATGAAACAGACAACATCCAATTTAGCAGATAGAAAGGGGCTCTGAGGGCCCTGGCTGGTGGCACAGTGGATAAGGTGCTGGCCTTTGAACCCACACGTCAATAGTCCAATTCCCAGCCAGGGCAACATAACCAGGTTGCAAGCCAGGTCTCCAGGCAGGTCCTTAGCTGGAGGCAGGAGAAAGGCAACCATACACTCATGTCTCTCTCCCTCTCTGCCCCTCTCCCTATACCCCTCTCTATAAAAACAATAAATAAAATCTTTAAAAAGAAAGAAAGAAAGAAAGAAAGGGGCTCTGAGGCCCTGGCTGGTGGCACAGTGGATAAGGCACTAGCCTGAGAACACAAAGGTCACTGGTTTGATTCCCAGTTAGGGCACATAACCAGTTGCAACCCAGGTCTCTGGCCAGGTCCCCAGCCAGGTCCCCAGCCAGGTCTGTAGCTGGAGGCAGGTGAAAGACAGCCATACATCGATGTTTCTCTTCCTTTCTTCCTCCCTCCCTGCCTTTCTCTCTGCAAGTAATGAATTTAAAAAAAAAAAAAAAAAAAACCTTTGAGTAAATAAACAAACCCTAGCTCTGGCAACTTAAAAAAAAAAAAGATTTCATTTTTCCAGGGTAAATATTTTGGAGTGGGATTGTTGGATTATATGGTAAATCTATGTTTAATTTCATGAGAAACCATCAAACTGTTTCTCTGGAGTGGCTGTACCAGTTTGTATCTCCACCAGTAATGCACGAGAATTCCAGTCTCACTGCATCATTGCTAGCTGTTGATATTGTCAACAATCTTTATTTTAGGCATTGCTTTAGATTGTTTCAGTTTGTTTTTTCCAAATTACCAATAGGTCAAATATCTTTTTATGTACTTATTTGCCATCTGCATATACTCTTTGGTGAAGTGACTATTCAGGTCTTTTATTCAGTTTTAAATTAGATTTGTGTTCTTTCTGTTGAGTTTTAAGAGTTCTTTATATTTTTGGATACAAAATTAGAATATGAAAAATGACTTGCAAATATTTCCTTTCAGTCTGTGACATATGATTTTACTTCCTTTTTTAAAAAATGATTTTTAAAATTTATTATTTTTAGAGAGAGGGGGAGAGAGAGAAGCAGAGAGGGAGAGAGACATCAACGTGGGGTTGCCTTTCACCTGCCTCCAGCTCAAGACCTCGCTGTCCTCACTCCACTTCACTCTTAGCGTGTGCCTTGACTCAGCCCCCATCCAAGCCCCTGGGCGCTTTTTCCTCTGTCCTGCTGTTGAGATTAATGTTCCAGTGGAAGGGACGGGAAGTTGTTGTTAGAGTTGAGAGTCAAGTTACCAAGGTTCTTTGCTAGTAATTCTGAGGCAGCTTGAGTGTCAGCTGCATATTCTTCACAGGGCATCTGAAAAGACTTGGGAGTCCAGGTTGGGTTAAGCTTCTTTGGGGGAGTTCATTGGATGTTTAGTCACAGCCTCAAGTTCCTCCTAGAGTTCTGCAAAGGGTTCAGTAGACAGTGACACTGAACACTCTCCAGTTGCTACCAAAGTAACATTTTTTGTATAAGTTGTGGGGTTTAGGCTGAGGTTTGTATTTTGTTTTTGTTTTTTTTTACACATGGGTGACCTATTGCTCCCATAAATTTTATGAAAAATTGTTCCAAAACTATTGAATTGCCTTTGCAACTTTGCCAAAAATTAATTGTTCATATTTTTGTGAGTCTATTTCTGACCTCTTCATTCTATTCCATCTACGTGTCTGTCCCTTTGTCAATGTTACACTGTCTTGATTACCTTAAAATTAGGTAGCATGATTCCACCAACTTACTTTTCTTTATAATACTGTTTTTACCATTTTAGTTCCTTTGTATTGCTATATGTATTTTAGGATCAATGGAATGACCATGGGGGTGGATGTGTTAACTTAAAAAATAAAAGGCCTTTAAAATTAAAAGGTGGCCCTGGCTGTTGTGGCTCAGCGGATTGAGTACCAGCCTGTGAACCAAAGGGTCACTGGTTCAATTCCTAGTCAGGGCACATGCCTGGGTTGTGGGCGTGATTCCTAGTTGGGAGTGCATGAAAGGCAACCATACATCCATATTTTTCTCCCTCTCTTTTTCCTTCCCTCCCCCTCTTTCTAAAAAATATAAATAAAATCTTTAAAAAATAAAATGAAATAAAGGCAAAAGGCGAACAAATATTTATGTGAGATCAAAAGAATAACTACTCAATAATCATTAATTCAGGAAGAAGCCCAAATAATATTCTTATCTGGAGACTAAAGCAATGGGTATTTATGAGAAAGGGAAGGGGAATCATCAAGGCTGGAGACCTAGCTTGCAACCTGGTTATGTGCCCTGGCTGGGAATCGAACCAGCAACCTTTGGGTTTACAGGCCAGCGTTTTATCCATTGTGCCACCAGCCAGGGCCTGGTTTCATTTAAAGAGACAATTTTCATATTATTTTTTACATATATTTTTCCAGTCAATGTTTTTTCCCTAGAAAAATACCCAGAAGGGGGATTGTTGGATCATATGGTAATTATATTAAAATTTTTTTCAGATCTTTCCATACTGTTTTCCATAGTGGCTACACCAATTTACATTACCATCAACAGTGCAGAAGGGTCCCCTTTCTCCACATTTTTGTCAACACTTGTTAGTTCCTGTCTTTTTTATAACAGCTATTCTAACAGGTGTGAGGTGGTATATTGTGGTTTCAATTTGCCTTTTCCTGATCATTAGTGATTTTGAGCACCTTTTATGTGCCTGTTAGCCATCTGTAGGTCTTCTTTGGAAAAATGTCTGTTCAGAACCTCTGCCCATTTTTAAATTAGATTGTTTGTTTTTGCTAATTGAGTTCTATGAGTTATTTATATATTTTGAATATTAACCCCTTATATATGATTTGCAAATATTATAAATAGTATATCCCATTCAGTAGGTTGTCTTTTCATTTTGTTGTTAGTTTCCTTTGCTATGTGGAAGCTTTTTAGTTTGGTGTAGTCCCACATGTTTATTTTTTGGCTTTTGTTGCATTTGGCTGTGGTGTCACCACAGAAATCATTGCCCAGGCCCACCTATGTTCTTTTCTGCGAGTTTTACAATTTTAGTTACCTCATCATTTTAACCTAATTATTTCTATGAAGATCCTATTTCCAAATAAAGTCATATTCTGAGGTACTAGGGGTTAGGAATTAAACATATCTTTTTTGAGGGGAGACACAACTCAACTTTTAACAGGAGATACAGACAGAAAGACTGTTCCTCACTATACTGTGTGAACTGCACCAGCTCCCTGCTTCTCCCCTTCGAAATGGCTGTTTCCTCTAATATCACAGGATGAGTGTGACAGGGAAAAATCATCCACTTAGCACTTTCCCTTCTCCTTTGGGGCATTCAGGGGGAGGCTTCCTTTAGTCTCTAACAGGAATATTATGAAGAAACAATCAAGCAAATAGTCTACTAACAGAGAAAAAGGTACATACTGAAGTATATTTAACACCTTTGCTCCCACCCCTGCAATTCATAGAAACTGCCCTGTGGGACGGCAGGCCCGAGCCAGAGCTGCTCTTCTGGGGGCCACGCACCCTGCCAGCTACGTGATAAAGAAAACCTGTGGCTGAGAAGTCCCCTTGCCTGTTCTGCAGCTTGGCCAGAGTACTCTGACACCATGGCCCCTTGTCATCTGTGTCGGTCAGAGTGCTAACCAGAAGTAGATGGGACATTAAATTTGGGTAAGTGGAGGAAGGTCTAATACAGGGACTAGTTACAAGTGTGGCCCCGGAATAGGGAAAACATGAGGGATAATGTAGTGCCTGAGGCTACTGGTAGGAACTGTGACCATTCTCCCAGACAAGGGGATGTATAGAAAGAGAGGGTTACGTATAGAAAGTTGTCTTGATAGGATCTCTGTCCTTCTACCTTAACACTGTACAATGTCCAAATTGAAAAATGTGGAAGGCCACACTTTTATATGACTAAAAATAGTACATTAAACATGACTAAATTTAATTGTCGTGAATTGTATGAGAGCTTTGTTCATAGACTTATGCTGTTTTGAAGAATAATAACATAATACATAATCTAGAAATAATTATGAATTTATTACAGTAAATATGGATATTTTCTTGCTAGTCTTTTTAGAACTATCACTAATTATCTGGTTGAAGTCAAGTTTTTCACATCACCTGTGTACTATTGACAGTGATGATTGCAAGGTTAAACATCATATGCAAACTACATGAAATTTGAATATATTTTCATCCAAAATGTAATTTTAGCAAATATAAAGTATTAAAAAATTTAAAAACTGTTGTTTATGTATGTTTTCTCAAAAGTTAGTTTTCTCCTGAAATATGAAAAATTGTTACAATTGAACAGCAAAATATAATTATACAAAGTGAATAATTGTTAATTTTTTATTGATTAGAGAGATATTGATTTGTTGTTCCATTTATTTATGCATTCATTAGTTGCATCTTATATGTGCTCTAACTGGAAATTGAACCTGAACTTCAGAAACTTCGGAATATGAGGATGATGCTGTAGTCAAATGAGCTACCTGGCCAGGGCTGAATGTTAAATCTTTTTTTTTGAATGTTAAATTTTAAAATAAAAATTATTTAGGTAGGTCTGAAATTTTTTTTAATTAAAAAAATATTTTTTTAACTTTCAGAGAGAGGGGGAGGGAAGGAGGCAGAGAGGGAGAGAAACATCAACATATGGTTGCCTTTCACCTGCCTCCAGCTATGGACCTGGCTGGAGAGCTGGCTGGAGACCTGGCTTGCAACCTGGTTATGTGCCCTGACTTGGGAATCAAACCAGCAACCTTTTGGTTCTCAGGCAGGGACCTTATCCACTGTGCCACCTGCCAGGGCTGAAATTAGTTTTTGAACATTTTAATTAACTATTTTGATAAAAGTAAAACCAGTTTCAAGCCCTTTTGCAACACCAGCAATGCTGGTGTTACACATAATATTATTGTGTAATTGGCAATGCCTTTTCCTTCTTAATGGTACATAAAAGAATGGTGTTGGGGATGGATGTAATACAATAATAATAAACTTAAATTTAAAAAAGAATGGTGTCAGTTAAAATCAAAGGCATCTTAGACTTGATGAAATATGGACAGTGAACAAATCCCAAAATATTCCACTGCCTCTTCAAATATCTTTAATTATGTATCTTTTTAGTGTTATTTAGTCTTAAGTTGATTATTTTAAGTTATTTTTAAAACTAGAGCCTGGATCTCAAAAAATACATCTTTTTAAGTAAGGTACTCTATTTGTTGGTGCTACTTGATGGTAGGAAATCCTAATTATTAGGAAAGTATTAAAAAGGGAAAACAATTTCTAATGTGCTGAAACTAAAGTAATACATTTTGGCAAATATCCCAGACACTTTTATGGACCCAAACGAATAGTTGTACTGAACTGTATAAAGGAAGTGACATGGTATATTTAGATTCTGATTTACTTTTCCCAAGGACTTAAGAGGAGCATTCTCTAAGTCAAAGTTTGTCAGTGACAGGAATGTAAATTTCAGTAGTTTGTTTCCTGGCATGGTAGCAGATCATTTAAGCATGCCATCAGTGCTGAGCACCTGTTTGTATAAGCAACTGCACTGGACTCAGTGGCGGATGCAATTACAAATCAGCAGAGTCTCTGTCATCAAGGAGCTTATAATCTGGACTAGGAGCTAACATGTGTGTACAAATAATTATAACTCAAAATGATAACAAGCATCCAGGGAGACATGAACCAAGGACCCTGCTGGCAAGGCATTTACATCCTCTCTATTTTGGGGGAAAGTAGAAGGCATTTGGGAAATCAGACAATCAAATACAGGTAATTGTGTAACATGAGGTGTTTTCATGAGCTCTTGTAAAAAAATGTAAAGTACTGTCTAATGTTCTTTTTCAAAGTCAATTTCAAAGTTTCAAAGTTCATTCACTTCAAGATGAACGTTTGCAAATCTCAGTGGCCTGAGTGAAGTTAAGGGTCCATCTCATTGTCAGCATAAAGAACGGCATCACGCATCACTCATGTCGCATCTAGGCGAACGTGCAAGCAAAGGTAAGAGTGATAAAACTGTCAACATTGCAGCATGCTCCTCAGTTACTATGCACAACTCTTGTGAATATAGAACTAATTTGTGAAGACTTCCATAACCATGGATGGGATGGGAACTTGGAAAGCAGTAAGACAGTGTACACTTGGCACTACTGGGAAACAATGCTTCGTGGTACAAAAATCTATTGCAGTCATGCTACCTGAGGGGGAAGGATTTGATGAATACATTGATTTGTCTTTTCTCTTATCCAAGTGTTCTACCACTCAAATCCCCACACACATACACACCATGAAACAGTGTGTCTTGAATATTAGCAATGATACAACTGAAAACCATTTAAATGTGATTATCTTTTCTTTCTTTTTTTTTTTTTTTTCTTTTTAAGATTTGTATTTATTATTTTTAAAGAAAGGGGAAGGGAGAGAGGCAGAGAGAGAGAGAAACATCAATGTATAGTTGCCTTTCACCTGTCTCCAGCTATGGACCTAGTTGGAGATCTGGCTTGCAACCTGGTTATATGTCCTGACTGGGAATCGAACCAGTAACCTTAGGGTTCACAGGCCAGAGGCCTTATCCACTGTGCCACCATCCAGGGCTGTCTTTTCTTTAGCGGTATGGATAAGTATGGCTCTGAGTTGTGAAAGTGGACATTTAGGGTTATGGGTTGAACAATGTCAGGACTAAGCACCAGCTCCCAAAGGACAGACTGCATTCTTTACCAAAATGTCCTACATGTGTGTTTGTGATGTATAGAGTTATCTCAAGCACAGCCCCAGAGCTAGGTTCTTTCTTGGAGGCACTGCCACATAGGAGCCTTTTGGTTACCCAGGTGAGGGATGGAAGGAAGAAAGTCAGAAGTCTGGAAGAAGGGAACAGTGACTAGACTACAACCTCATAGCCAGGGCACAGGAAGGACATGAAAAGTGATTTTCCAGTGATTGCCTCTAGAAAACCCTCAAAAACCAGGAGGTGCCACTGAGACAGTTTCCTTCACTGGTGCTAACCTGACTGTTGGGAATTTTGTAAACCCTGGTGCACACAATTCAACTTAATTTTGGGGCAACTAAGTTTTCAATGATTTATGAACCAATCAACTAATAAAGTAAGCTTGTATGGCGTGCTACTATGTGCCAGGTACTATGCAGGGCCTGGAAGTCAGTGGTGAACAAGGTGGCAGTAGGGGATCCTTGAACTTTCCTCTTCATGGTCTGGCAGGGAAGGCAGAGGCTAAACAACAAACTCAGTAGGCAAAGTGCCAAGGAAGAGCAGTTTAGATGCTGTGGGAAAGTTTGGCTCTTTTGAAATATTGTCTACAGAAGATCTGAACCAGGAGGCTGAGTTCCCACTAGACATTGCTCTCATGACAACTGCCTGAACCAGAAAGGGAATTAACTCTCCAGCCAGACTAATTTATGCCCTAAATTTAATATTGCTGAATGGCATTTCTAGAGTCTGGTAGGATTTCACTTCTATTGTTAATCAAGGGCCTATGTGGCAGATTATTTAGCAAGCTCCACTCTGATTTCTGCCTGTAAGAGGAATGATTTAGGCCCCGTTGGAGTCCAGAAAATTACATTCCTGATCCTTAGGTCTGATCCTTGCAAATAACCGGTATAGAGAGATAGGAGAAAAAAGAGAAGTGCATTACTTTGGAGCCAGGCAGACCAGTCTGTCCTGGGTTTCTAGGTTCTGTGACCTTGAGCAAGGCAACCTTCATTCTCTAAGCCTGTTTCCTCATCTATAAAATGGGGACATTTGGCATCTGTGTCATTGGGTTATTGAAAGGATTAAAGGTAATCATGAAAAGACCCCAACACATTGTAATCAAGAACAAATGTTTCCTTTGTTTTTTCCTTGTTGCAGAAAATGACATTTAAATCAGTTGAGTTTTCTAGAGTTGATGGCTGAGAGATTAGTTAAAATGGCTGAGTTTCTTGGGACATATTTTTAAAGATATATTAGCCCTATTTTATTCTAATTATAAAAGTAATACTGAATTTTAGCCAATATGGTGGACTGAGTTGGTAAATCTCTTTTTTCCTGGTCCATACTCATAGAAATGTTAGGAAATGTTGCCTACCAAAAATTCATTTCCACCTCATACCTTTCCTTTCTCCACCATTGGAAGAGATCGCCTTCCAATATAGAAACTGGAGAATACTCAGACTCACTCCTCCATTCTCTCTTATAGATAGATAAATGCAGGTTACTGAGTTCTGGCCAATTGGATCTTCAAAGAGACTGAGAGAAAAATTCTGCTTCTTAATAGAAAGAGATGCATGGGAGGAAGTGCCCCTTTCTTCTTTACTACTGGGACCATGATCAGCTCCCTCTTTTGCACTATACTCTGTCTCCTCAACTTGACAGCCTCCTGTATTTGACACTGTGTCTTAGGTAGAGCTATTGCTCCTGTTATGTTGTAAAGGTTGGAGCCTTAGGTATTCATCAGTGCAGGGGTGACCCTTTCACCATGTTGTGACACTGTATACAGGGGAGAGGTCAACGAGAACAATGCCACTTTCTCCACACTCACCCCTATTTCAGGCACTTCACCCAGAGAGAGAGTACATACTATATGATTACATTTATATGACATTGTTGAAAAGGCAAACTGCACAGAAATAAAAAATAATCACATGGTTATCCAGGATTCAGGGCTTGGTAAGCAACCAACATCAAAGTGAAAGCAGGCCCTGGTTGGTAGCACAGTGGTTGAGGCACCAGCCTGCAAACCCAAAGGTCACAGGTTCCATTCCCCAGCCAGGGCACATAACCAGGTTGCAAATCAGGTCTCCAGTCAGGTCTGTGGCTGGAGGCAGGTGAAACACAACCATACATAGATGTCTCTCTCCTTCTCTGCCTCTCTCCCTTCCCCTCTTTCTAAAAATAATGAAATAATAATAATAAAAAAGAACACAGGTTTAAAAAAAAAAAGTGAAAGCAGGAAACTTTGGGAGGTGATGGCATTGATCTGTATCTTAATTTTGGTGGTGGTTATACAACTGCATGTGTTTGTCAACACTAAAAAGTGTGAATTTTGCCCTGGATGGTGGCACAGTGGATAAGGAGACAGCTTGTGAACCCAAAGGTCGCTGGTTCGACTCCCAGCCAGGGCACGTAACCAGGTTGTAAACCAGGTCTCCAGCCAGGTCTGTAGCTGAAGGCAGGTGAAAGGCAACCATGCATTGATGTTTCTCTCTCTCTCTCTCTGCCTCTCTCCCTTCCCCTCTCTCTAAAAATAATAAATAAAATCTTAAATAAAGTCCCATTTACAAAAATTTTTTAAAAAGTGTGAATTTTATTGTATGTAAGTTATACTTCAATAAATCTGACTTTTAAAAGTTACCCTTTGGGGTTTTAATTAGAAGATGGAAGAATAAATTTCTAAGTTAAAATATTTTATTTTATTTTATTGTTGTTTTATTACATTTATTCCATTTCTCCACCTTGGCTCTCCTCTTCCTCAACCTCCCTACTATCCCCAACAGTCAATCCCACATGTTGTCCATGTCCATGGATCTTCCATGCTAGTTCCTTGACTAAGCTGTTCCCCTTCTTTGCCTTTTTCTCTCCCTCCCCCCTCTCCTCTGCACACTGAAAGTCTGTTCCTTGTTTCCATTCCTCTGGTTCTATTTTGCTTGTTTGTTTTGTTCACTAGTCTCCTGTATTGGGTGAGATCATATGATATTTATCTTTCACTGACTGGCTTATTTCACTAAGCATAATACTCACCAGTTCCATCCATGTTGTTGCAAAAGGTAGGAGCTTCTTCTTTCTTTCTGCTGTGTAGTGTCCCATTGTGTAAATGTACCAAAGTTTTTTGATCCATTCATCCACTGAAGGGCACTTAGGCTGTTTCCAGCACTTGGCTATTGTAAATATCACTGCTATGAACATAGGGGTGCACAGGTTCTTCTAAATTAGTGTTTCATGATTCTTCAGGTATAATCCTAGCAGTGGAATCACTGGGTCAAAAGGCAATTCCATTTTTAGCTTTTTAAAGGTTTTATTTATTATTTTTAGAGAGAAGGGTAGGAAAAGAGACATCAATGTATGGTTGCCTTTCACCTGCCTCCAGCCACAGAACTGGCTGGAGACCTGGCTTGCAACCTGGTTATGTGCCCTGGCTGGGAATCGAACCAGCCTTCCCTGGGTTCACAGGCCAGCACCTTATCCACTGTGCCACCAGCCAGGGCCCATTTTTAGTTTTTTAAGGAAACTCCATTCTGTTTTCCATAGTGGCTGCACCAGTTTGCATTCCCACCCACAGTGCACCAGGGTTCCCTTTTCTCCACATCCTTGCCAGCACTTGTTGTTTGTGGGTTTATTAATGATTGCCATTCTGATAGGTGTAAAGTGGTTTTAATTTGCATCTCTCTGATGGCTAATGATGTTGAGCATTCTTTCATATGCTTTTGGGCTCTTTGTATGTCCTCTTCAGAGAGGTGTCTGTTCAGGTCCTTTGCCCATTTTTTAATTGGGCTGTCTCCCTGGTGTTGAGTTGTATAAATTCTTTATATATTTTGGATATCAAACCCTTGTCTGAGGTATCATTGGCAAATATGCTATCCCATACAGTTGGTTCCCTTTTAATTTTGCTGTTTTCTTTAGGTGAACAGAAATCTTTTAGCCTGATATAGTCTCATTTGTTTATTTGTTCCTTTATTTCCTTTGCCCTTGGAAAAATATTTCATTGTAGGATATCTGAAATTTTTTTCCCTATGTTTTCCTCTAGGACTTTTGTGGTGTTACAGCTTATGTTTAAGTCTTTTATCCATCTTGAGTTTACTCTGGTGTATGGTGTAAATTGGTGGTCTAGTTTTATTTTTTTGCTTGTCCCTGTCTAATTCTCCCAACACCACTTGTTGAAGAGGCTATTTTCACTCCATTTTATGTTCCTTCCCTCTTTGTCAAATATTAATTGACCATAGAGTCCTGGGTTTATTTCTGGGCTCTCTATTCTGTAATATAGTTTGGTGTTCAGTATTGTGATTCCTCTTACCTTGTTCTTTTTTCTCAAGATTTCTGTGGCTATTTATGGTCATTTTTGGCTCCATATAAATTTTTGAAGTATTTGTTCTATATCTGTAAAATATGTCATTGGTATTTTAATTGGGATTACATTGAATCTGTAGACTGCTTTGGGTAGTGTTAAGTTAAAATATTCTAAGATCAATTTCTGCATAGGAGGAACATAGAGATCTTAATTCAATTTAGACTTTAATGTTAAGTATGAATGTCTAAAGATGTAGGGATAACCAATAAAAGTTATAAATAAAATATAGGAAGCTCTTGTTTAGTAATCTGTGTTACAAATCACATATTCTTTTTTTAAAAGATTAAAAAGAAGATTTTATTTATTATTATTTTTAGAGAGAAGTGAAGGGAGAAAGGCAGAGATAAAGAGAAACATCAATGTATGGTTGGCTTTCACCTGCCTCCAGCTACGGGCCCAGCTGGAGACCTGGCTTGCAATCTCATTAATGTGCCCTGGCTGGGGAATCGAACCAGCAACCTTTGGGTTTGCAGGCTGGCGCCTTATCCATTGTGCCACCAGCCGGGGCTAGAAATCTCATATTCTTTATGAAAACACGGCCTTGAAAGAAGCATGGTTCCCATTGTTTTACATAGGAGAAAGTATAATGCATGACATGTCAACACTGCACTTCAAACAACTTTTTTTTTTTTTTTTTTTTTTTTTAGATTTTATTATTTTTCAGAGAGAGGGGAAGGGAGAGAGGGAGAGAAACATCAATGTATGGTTGCCTTTCACCTGCCTCCAGCTACAGACCTGGCTGGAGACCTGGCTTGCAACCTGGTTATGTTGCCCTGGCTGGGAACTGAACCGGCAACCTTTGGGTTTGCAGGTCAAACAACTTCTTAAAATGTGAATAAAATACAATGAAGCCCTGGCTGGTGTGACTCAGTGGACTGAGCACTGGCCTGTGAACCCAAGGGTCGCTGGTTCAGTTCCCAGTCAGGGCACGTACCCTGGTTGCAAGCCAGGTCTCTAACCAGGTCCCCAGCTGGAGGCATGCAAAAGGCAACCATACATTGATGTTTCTCTCCCTTTCGTTTTTTATATTTTAAATTTAATTTTATTGTTGTTGTATTACATCCATCCCCTTTTTCCTCCCCTCTGTCCCCTTCCCCTCCAAAGTCAATCCCACTTGTTGTCCATGTCCATGGATCTTCCATGCTAGTTCCTTGACTAAACTACTCCCCTTTTTTGCCTCCTTCTTCCCACCCCCCTCCCCTCTGCCCACCGAAGGTCTATTCATTGTATTCATGTATCTGGTTCTGTTTTGCTTGTTTGTTTTTTTGTTCATTATTGTTCTGAAATGGGTGAGATCATATGGTATGTGTCTTTCATTGACTGGCTTATTTTCTCTCCCTTTCTTCCTCCTTCCTCCCTTCTCCTCTCTCTAAAAATAATGACTGAAATCTTTAAAAAAATAAAATATTAAAAAATACAGTTCTGCATTCAGGCAATAATCTATTATGTTAAATCTTAACTATTGAACCATCAATTCCTTCAAAACAGCAGTAGTGGCATAAGGATAGATATCCAGACCAATTGAATAAAATAGGGACCCTAGAAGTAACCCTCACATGTACCATTAATTCATTTTCAAGAAGGGTGCCAAAATCATTCACTGAGATTCACATTTGCATGTGCAGATAGCCACATGCAAAGAATGAAGCTGGCCTCTTACATTGTACAGAAAAGTTAATTTAAGTGGATCAAAGATCAAGTGTAAGAGCTAAAACTATAAGGCTTAGAAAACATAGGGGGAAGGTTTCATGACATTGTATTTAGTACTGACTTCTCAGATATGACATTAAAAGCACAGGGAACAAAAGAAAAACCTGATAATCTAGACTTCATAAAAATTTAAAACATTTGTATATCAAAGGGCACTATCAGGTGAGTTAAGACATGCATTTTTGGTAGGAATGCAGACTAGTGCAGCCACTATGGAAAACAGTATGGAATTTCCTCAAAAAACTAAAAATGGAATTGCCTTTTGACCCAGTGATTCCACTGCTAGGATTATGCCTGAAGAATCATGAAACACTAATTTAGAAGAACCTGTGCACCCCTATGTTCATAGCAGTGATATTTACAATAGCCAAGTGCTGGAAACAGCCTAAGTGCCCTTCAGTGGATGAATGGATCAAAAAACTTTGGTACATTTACACAATGGAATATGACACAGCAGAAAGAAAGAAGGAACTCCTACCCTTTGCAACAACATGGATGGAACTGAACAGTATTATGCTTAATGAAATAAGCCAGTCAGTGAAAGATAAATATCATATGATCTCACCCAATACAGGAGACTAGTGAACAAAACAAACAAGCAAAATAGAACCAGAGGAATGGAAACAAGGAACAGACTTTCAGTGTGCAGAGGAGAGGGGGGAGGGAGAGAAAAAGGCAAAGAAGGGGAACAGCTTAGTCAAGGAACTAGCATGGAAGGATCCATGGACATGGACAACATGTGGGATTGACTATTGGGGACAGTGAGGAGGGTGAGGAAGGGGAGAGCCGAGGGGGTAGGAAATGGGATAAATATAATGCAACGACAATAAAATAAAATAAAAAAGAGAGTTAAAAGATACCCCACACTATGGGAGAAAATATTTGTAAACCATATATATATGTAATTAATGTTCTGAAAATATAAAAACTACACCTCCACCTTGGCTGGGGAGCTCAATTGGATAGCGTCATCCCAATACACCAAGGTGGCAGGTTTGATCCCTGGTCAGGACACGTACAAGAAGCAACCAATGAAAGTATGGGTAAGTGGAAAAACAAATCAATGCTTCTATCTACCTCTCTCTCTCTCTAAAAAAGGACTCCATCCAAAACAAAAGTGAGAAAATAGACATTTCTTCAAAGAAGATACACAAACAATAAGCACATGATGTTTTAACATCCCTAGTCATTAGGGAAATGCAAATCAAATCAAATTAAATTAATGGGAAGTAATTAGGTTTAGATGAAGTCATGAAGGTACAGCCTCCAGAATGATAAGTGTCCTTATACAGGCAGGAGGACTACAGCTCCTTCTGCCACTTGAGGACAGCAATCAGGAGGAGGGTTCTCACCATGCCCAGCACCCTGACCTCCAGCCTCCAGAACTGTGAGGAGGAAGTGCTTGTTGTTTAAGCCACAGTCTATGTTATCCTGGCATAGCAGTCAGAGCTGACTAAGGCAGGCACTATCATGGCCTGCCCTGGGCCTCATATCCATCCAGGGGTGGCAGTTTTCTAACAGAAGTTGGATATTATTAGCAAAAGAAAAAAAAAAAAAAAGGAATGCTGGACACAGTCCATAGACTTTTCTTTAACATTATTTATTTATTTATTTATAGAGAGGGAGGAAGGGAGGAAGAAAGAAAGAAAGGGAGAGAAACATCAATTGTGTGGTTGCTTCTCTTGCACCTCCCCCCAACCACCTAACTGGGGATGTGGCCTACAGCCCAGGCATATGTCCTGACTGGGAATCAAACCAGTGACCCTTTGGTTCTCAGGTTGGTACTCAATTTACTGAGCCACACCAACCAGGGCTCTTCCAGGGCTCTTTTTTTTTAGTCCTCACCTGAGGATATGCTTATTGATGAGGGAAAGAGAGGGAGAGGGAGAGGGAGAGGGAGAGGGAGGGGGGCAAGAGAAACATCAATTGGTTGCCTCCTGTTTGCACCCTGACCAGGGATCAAACCTGCAACCTAGGTATGTGCCCTGACCAGAAATCAAATCCGCAACCTTTGGTGTAGGAGAGGATGCTCCAACTGAGCCACCTAGCCAGGGCCCACAGATGTTTCATTACAGCTTCACATACACATTTAATAATTGATTCCTTAAGGAGTAACAATGTTATCTAAAACTCACAAGCAAAAATTAATTTACTTTTGTTTTAATGTTTTGGAGACTTTATAGACAAGTAAAGAGGAAATTCTACATACAGGTAAATATGAATCTTTTAGAATTTTCCTATCCCCTATTTTTAAAGAATTAATAATATTTTAGAAGCAGAACCCTTTGAATGGCTCCATACCTGAAAATGAAGTTTCCTTTTGTTTCTTTCTTTATTCTATCTCAGTTTTCTTTCTTTTTTTTTTTTTTTTAAAGATTTTATTTCATTATTTCTAGAAAGAGGGGAAGGGAGAGGCAGAGAGGGAGAGAAACATCAATGTATGGTTGCCTTTCACCTGACGCCAGCCACAGATCCGACTGGAGACCTGGTTTGCAACCTGGTTATGTGCCCTGGCTGCGGAATCGAACCTGCGACCTTTGGGTTCGCAGGCCGGCACCTTACCCACTGTGCTACCAGCCAGGGTTTATCTCAGTTTTCTTAAACTTTAGTGCTTAAGAATGACAGGATGAGGTGGTATACACAAAACCTTGCTTATTGAACTTAATGGACAAATAAAGGATTTTAAATTTTTTAAAAAGATTTTATTTAGCCCTGGCTGGTAGCACAGTGGACAAGGCGCCGGCCTGCGAACCCAGGGATCAGGGGTTTGATTCCCCAGCCAGGGCACATGGCAGGGTTGCAGGCCAGGTCTCCAGCCAGGTCTGTAGCTGGAGGCAGGTGAAGGGTAACCATGCACTGATGTCTCTCTCTCTCTCTCTGCCTCTCTCCTTTCCCCTCTCTCTAAAAATAATAAATAAAATCTTTTTTTTAATTTAAATCTTTAAAAAAAATTTTTTTAATTAAAAAAAAGATTTTATTTATTATTTTTAGAGAGAGGGGAAAGGAGAGAGGCAGAGAGAGAGAGAGAGAGACATCAGTGCATGGTTACCCTTCACCTGCCTTCAGCTACAGACCTGGCTGGAGACCTGGTTAGGGCACATGCCCTAGCCAGGAATCGAACTAGCAACCCCCAGGTTTACAAGCTGGTGCCTTATCCACTGTGCCACCAGCTAGGGCTTTAATTTAATTTAATTTTTTATTATTCTTTTTAAAGATGTATTTATTATTTTTAGAAAGAGGGGAAGAGAGAGAGGCAGAGAGGGAGAGAGACATCAATGTATGATTGCCTTTTACCTGCCTCCAGCTACAAACCTGGCTGGAGACCTGGCTTGCAACCAAATTATGTGCCCTGACTGGGAACTGAACCAGTGACCTTTGGGTTCTCAGGCCAGTGCCTATCTACTGAGCCACCAGCCAGGGCCTAGAATGTTTTAAAGGGTAATTTTTTTTCTTATAGAGATTTTCAGAGACTTTAATGATTTCAATGTCTTTAAGGCTTGTAACATGGCTTTACTGTTGCCAGCCTTCTCTAAATTTCTGCAGAAAAAACATGCTGGCAATAAAGGGTGATTTACACTCTATTCCTCTTTGATTGCATTTTGTCTTTAGAATCTAACCTTCTACAAAAGATGAAATCCTCTTTACTACTGTTTACTGAGCATCTACCATGTAACCAACATCTCACATTTTACCTCTTTTAAACCATGTAAGGTTAAGGAGTTGTTAGTCCAATTTTGTAGATTAAAAAATGAGGTTCAGAAAATTTAAATAACTTACTCAAACCCACACAGTAAATTGGGTATTAGGTTTAGAATACACATACCCATTTGTCTGACTCCATAGCTCCCATGCCTCTCTGTAGGGGCTCAGCAACATTGAACAGTTCAACGTAAGGGTATATGCACTAACTTTGACCAAATCAGTCCCAAGTTTGAATCCTGAAACTTCCACTTTCTAGCAAAGCAATGATAATAGGAAATAGCTTTGAATGTTTTCCAAGTGCTCAGCACTTTATGTACACGATATCCCATTCAACTTTTCTGAACCCTGAGAGTGAAATACTATGAGCATCATCCTACTTTACAGATGAGGAAGCTGAGGCTTAAGCATAATCATGAGTAGAAATGAGACTTGAACCCAAATGTCTGATGCCAGTGCAAGTGCTCATAACTAAATGATACTGATTTTTAAAAGGAGGAAAAAAGGTAGTTGAGAATTGAATCTACTCTATGGAATTATCTATATGGTGCAGTAATTAAGTATGGGCACTGTAGTGGAGACCACTTGGGATCTCAGCTCCTCCACTTGCTAAAGGTGTGGCTTTGAGCAAGTGATTTAACCTCTATGAAATGGTCATATAGTAATACCTACCTGTGTTAGTTTCCTAGGGCTGCCATACCAAAATACTACAGACTGGGTGGTTCCAACAACAGACATTTGTGCTCTCACACCTTCTGAAAGCTAGAAGCCCAAGATCAAGCTTGTTATTGTCAAGTTTATTTCCTTCTGAGGCCTCTCTCCTATGGTTGCTTTCGTACTGTATCCTCCATGGTTGTTCCTTGGTCTGTGTGTGCTTTATGTCCTAATCTCCTCTTATATTGGATTGGTGCACACCTGTGTGACCTTATTTTACCTTAACTTACCTCTTTTAAGGCTCTATCTCCAAATACAGTCACATTCTGAGGTACCAGAGATTAGGGCTTAAATATATAAATTGAGGGGAGCACAATTCATCCCATAGCACAGTCTTATGGGGTTACTATGAAAATTAAATGAGACGATACATATAAAGCAAAGATCAGGGGACCTAGAATGTTTTAAGAGCTTAATGACTATTTAATAAAACTGAACACTTAGCCCCAGCTGGTGTGGCTCAGTGGATTGGTGCTGGCTTGCAAACCCAAAGGTTGCTGGTTCGAGTCCCCAGTCAGAGTACATAACCAGGTTGCAAGCCAAGTCTCTAGCCAGGTCCTTAGCTGGAGGCAGGTGAAAGGCAACCATACATTCATGCTTCTCTCCCTTTCTTTTCTTTTTTCTTTTTTTAAAGATTTTATTTATCATTTTTAGAGAGACGGGAAGGGAGGGAGGCAGACAGGGGGAGAAACATCAATGTATGGTTGCCTTTCACCTGTCTCCGGCTATGGCTACGGACCTGGCGGGAGACCTGGCTTGCAACCTGGTTATGTGCCCTGGCTGGGAATCGAATCAGCGACCTTTGGGTTTGCAGGTCGGCACCTATCCACTGAGCCACAAGCCAGGGCACTTTCCCTTTCTTACTCCCTCCCTACCCTTCTCTCTGAAAAATAATGAATAAGATCTTAAAAACAACAATAACAACAACAAAAAAAAAACCGAACTGAACACTTAGTTTAGACATAAGGATATCCAGGAAGTTTCAAATCTTTCTTTGGTAGGTTATTGGCTGGATGTGCCCTGGGTGCTTCTCTTCTTATTCAGATACTCAGTCCAACATCATCTTTCTTTAAAAAATAATATGGAATGCTTCACAAATTTGAATGCCATCCTTGTGCAGGGGACATGCTAAACTCCTCTGTATCGTTCCAATTTTAGAATGTGTGCTGCCAAAGTGAGTACCAACCTCATTTTTACCTCATTGTCAATAGTCCCCATCTTGATCCCACAACTGTTTCATTCTGGTCTGGCCACTCCCTAGGAACAATGAGAGGTTCTCAAATTTTCTTTCTGTAACTGCCCCAAGGTTCATCTTAAAAATGAGGAGACATCTGTCCCACCTACTCCCAAGTGCCTTTCCAATATTACTGGAAACACAACTTGTATGTTATCTCACCTGAGCACAGAGTGCTCTATTGGTTCCTTGGTTCCTTGCAGAGGGCTTCCTGTCTGTGTCATGAGAGCCCTAGGATACTGGAATCATAAGCTAGAAGGGTTGTGGGGAGCCTCTTGTTCTATACTTTCTCCTGTCTGACAGATGGAGAACAAAGGTCAAAGAGGAGGATTGAGTTATACAAGGAGGTGGATGATCCTGCCAATTTGGCTGATCAATTTGACTCATGATTAATTCATCCAGGAAAGAAACATGTGATAAGCCCCTGCTATGTGCCAGGCACAATACCATGTTAGGCTTTGGGAAGAAGATGGTGGGTGAAACAGACGTGGTTCCTGCTCTTCTGGAGCTTCATGGGGCAGCTTCATGGGGCAATAGAAGGTACTGAAAAAAGGAAGCAGCAACTGGTCATCCTCAAAAAGCAACTCAGAGTCTCTGAGTACTCCTGGTTGGCTACTGTTCTGAACACAAGTTACTGGAGCCAGAAGCTCCATCTTTCCTCCTTGCTCTGCCATGAATTTCTGTCTTTTTCTTTGTCCTACTGAATCAAGCAAGGCAGTCCAGGGGAAAAAAAAACAACATAGAAGTTCTTGCAAGAACTGAAAATTCTTACTAAGATGGGCCCTCTGTTCCTCACTGGTTGTGCTCTTTTAGCTCTTTAGAGCAATGGTGCCTGTGGAGATGTGCCCACCACCCAAAATACTTCTGATAGCAATACTTTTTTCTTTAAAGAAACTCCTTTCTTTCTTACTCAGTCCCTGGGTTTGGTGAGATTCACCCCATCACCACTACCATCCTTTTCTGTAGAGGGCGGCAAATAATCAGGCCTGGACAATGAAAATACCCCATTATAGCTCATACAGTGATTGGTTCAAGGGTGGGGCCAATAAGCCAATCCAAATAGTTGAGGATGATTTCCAATTTATAGAAAAGACATGTTCCCTTTCTATTGAGATTGTTGAGCTGGGGGAATTGTAAACTTTAGCTACTGGGGGCCATCTCTGACACCCCAAGGTGTTAGAATAAGATGAACATAGAAGGAAGTTAAGAAGCAGAGAGAAATAGTCCTGATGATATAATTTAAGCACCTAGATCCATTTAAGCCTGAAGATCTGCATCTGGATTGTTCTGTTAGATGAGCCAATAAATTCAGATTTTGCTTAAGCCAGTTTGAATTGGGTTTTTGTCACTTCCAATATTGAAATAGTCCCAAATAACTTACCTGCATCCTTGCCTCCCTCCCCAAAGAAAGTAGGACTGATGTACTGGATTGTTTATAAAGTGTCTGACTAGATGAGCTACTCCTGACATCTTGGAACCAAAAGACCAAAATTTGAGGCCCATCTTGGTCACTGTTCATCGATGTGTCCCAACAATGATGCTACCCTTCAGAGTCCCATTTTCTTAATCTATAAAATGGAGAAAACACCCTTTTAACAGATATGGTGAGGATAAAAAGATACTGGATGCAAAAGTGCTGAAAGTGGCTTTATAAATGTGATTGTCAATAAATTTTAATAAGTGGCTTGTCCAAGGATTAGATCCTAAACCAAAGCTATTTCCCTGTAGGGAAAGAAGTGACCCACCTTGGCACTCTTGTTGGAGTGCCCCCAGAGTGTTCTCGGCCTCACCTTGAGCCTGGATTTGGACGCTTTGTTCTTCAAGCTGTGCCTTCTTCCTGCCAGGCACTGGGGAGACTGTAGGGAGGGTAACCAACACGTTCCCAGCCTCCTGTTCTGTCCCCTGATACTCACCTTGGGTCCCGTTCCTTTCTCTGGCGAGCCGATGAATCCCCACCACAGGCATCGGCTGCTAACAGTTTAGCGGGGTCCCTCTCCTAGGGGTGTTGGCAGTTTCCTAGGCGACTCTGAGAACCTTCAACGCCTCCAAGAATCAAAGGATTGGAAAAGTAATGGTGCAACCTGAGGCTGTAAGGAGGGTAATTGGAAGAGGTCAGTTCAAATGCTATCAAATAATATCGCGTTTGGCCCCTCCTTCATTCCCAGGGACTTTGCGAGGACCCACAGTCTTACAGCTTAGGTTGGAAAAAGGGGGGGGGGTCCCCCAAACCAGAGGATCCTATTGTGGAGGGATTTATTGCTCTAGCTGGAGCACGCTGGGGACCGCGCCGCCCCTCCCCCGTTTCGCCGGAGGCGGGACCGCGTCAGTGCACGAGAGCGCGCGCCTCGGCGGGAGCGCGCCCCGGGGAGAGCCCGAGCAAGATGGAGGCCGAGCGGCCGCCGCCACCTGGGCCGAAGCAGCAGCTCCTGGGAGCACCGAGCAGCAGCGGCTCCTAGGTTGTGCCAGTCCCGGACCCGCGGCCCGGACCCGGCCCAGGTTGGTCTCCCTGCACCCCATCCCTGTGGCCGCAGCCTCCGTGCGCGTCCGGCCTGGGCGCGGGGCAACCGCCCCCCCCCCCCCCCCCCCCCCCCCCCCCCCCCCC